>JANJGN010001804.1:0-106712 GCA_026770705.1 Isurus oxyrinchus | reverse complement strand
CCAGTGCCAAAATAACACAAACTATCAGGATAGTAACCTTCATTCCTGTGTTATTCAAATGCCAAAATAACAAAATACAGCAGGATAGTAATCTTCATTCCTGTGTTATTGAAATAACAAAATGACAGAAAACAACAGCATAGTAACCTTCCCTCCTATGTTATTCGTGTGTCAAAATAAAAAAAAATAGCAGGATAGTAACCTTCACTCCTGTCTTTATCGAGTGCCAAAATAACACAAAAGTGCAGGATAGTAACCTTCACTCCTGTGTTATTCCAGTGCAAAAATAACACAAAATAGCAGGATAGTAACCTTCACTCCTGTGCTATTCAAATGCCAAAATAACACAATACAGCAGGAGAGTAACCTTAACACCTGTGCTGTTGAAATACCAAAATAACACAAAACAGCAGGATAGTAACCTTCATTCCTGAGTTATCCCAGAGCCAAAATAATACAAACCAGCAGGGAAGTAACCGTCACTTCAGTGTTATTCGAGTGTCAAAATAACACAAAACAGCAGGATAGTAACCTTCGCTCCTGTGTTATTCGAGTGCCAAAATAAGACAAAACAGCAGGATAGTAACATTCAGTCCTGTATCATTCGAGTGCCAAAGTGACACCAACCAGCAGGATAGTAACATTCACTCCTGTATCATTCGGGTGCCAAAATAACACAAAACAGCAGGATAGTAACTTCACTCCTCTGTCATTCGAGTGCCAAAATAACACAAACCAGCTGGATGGTAACCTTCACTATGGTGTGATTCAAATGCCAAAATAACACAAACCAGCATGATAGTAACCTTCAGTCCTGTGTCATTCAAAAGCCAAAATAACACAAACCAGCAGGATAGTTACATTCAGTCCTGTGTTATTCTCGTGCCAAAACATCACAAAACAGGAGGATGGTAACCTTCACTACTGTGTTATTCAAGTGCGAAAATAACACAAAACAGCAGGATTGTAACCTTCACTCCTCTGTTATTCCAGTGCCAAAATAACACAAAGCAGCAGGATAGTAACCTTCACTCCTGTGTTATTTGATTGCCTAAATAACACAGAACAGCAGTATAGATTAACACAGGAGTGAAGGTTACAATTGCCAAAATAACTAAAAACAGCAGGATAGTAACATTCACTCCCGTGTTATTCGAGTGCCAAAATAACACAAAACAGCAGGATAGTAACCTTCACTACTGTGTTATTCGAGTGCCAAAATAACACAAAACAGCAGTATAGATTAACACAGGAGTGAAGGTTACAATTGCCAAAATAACTAAAAACAGCAGGATAGTAACATTCACTCCTGTGTTATTCGAGTGCCAAAATAACACAAAACAGCAGGATAGTAACCATCACTCCTGTGTCATTTGAGTGCCAAAATAACACAAAACAGCAGGATAGTAACATTCACTCCTGTATCATTCAAGTGCCAAAGTAACACAAAACAGCAGGATAGTAACATTCACTCCTGTATCATTCGAGTTCCAAAATAACACAAAACAGCAGGATAGTAACTTCACTCCTCTGTCATTCGAGTGCCAAAATAACACCAACCAGCTCGATGGTAACCTTCACTATGGTGTGATTCAAATGCCAAAATAACACAAACCAGCAGGATAGTAACCTTCAGTCCTGCGTCATTCAAAAGCCAAAATAACACAAACCAGCAGGATAGTTACATTCAGTCCTGTGTTATTCTCGTGCCAAAACAACACAAAACAGGAGGATGGTAACCTTCACTACTGTGTTATTCGAGTGCGAAAATAACACAAAACAGCAGGATTGTAACCTTCACTCCTCTGTTATTCCAGTGCCAAAATAACACAAAGCAGCAGGAAAGTAACCTTCACTACTGTGTTATTTGAGTGCCAATATAGCACAAAACTGGAGGATAGTAACATTCACACCTGTGTTATTCAAATGCCAAAATAACACAAAATAGCAGAATAGTAACCTTCAATCCTGTGTTATTCAAGTGCCAAAATATAACATAACAGCAGGATAGTAACCGTCACATCTGTGTTATGAGTGCCAAAATAACATAAAACAGCAGGATAGTAACCTTCGTTCCTGTGTTATTCGAGTTCCAAAACAAAAACAAAACACCGGGATGGTAACCTTCACTCCTGTGTTATTCCAGTGACAAAATAACACAAACTATCAGGATAGTAACCTTCACTCCTGTGTTATTCAAATGCCAAATAACAAAATACAGCAGGATAGTAATCTTCACTCCTGTGTTATTGAAATAACAAAATGACAGAAAACAACAGGATAGTAACCTTCCCTCCTGTGTTATTCGTGTGTCAAAATAAAAAAAATAGCAGGATAGTAACCTTCACTCCTGTCTTTATCGAGTGCCAAAATAACACAAAAGTGCAGGATAGTAACCTTCACTCCTGTGTTATTCCAGTGCAAAAGTAACACAAAATAGCAGGATAGTAACCTTCACTCCGGTGTTATTCAAATGCCAAAATAACACAATACAGCAGGAGAGTAACCTTAACACCTGTGCTGTTGAAATACCAAAATAACACAAAACAGCAGGATAGTAACCTTCATTCCTGAGTTATCCCAGAGCCAAAATAATACAAACCAGCAGGGAAGTAACCGTCACTTCAGTGTTATTCGAGTGTCAAAATAACACAAAACAGCAGGATAGTAACCTTCACACCTGTGTTATTGAAATACCATAATTACACAAAACAGCAGGATAGTATCCTTCAATCCTGTGTTATGCGAGTGCCAAAATAATACAGAACAGCAGTATACTAACCTTCACTCCTGTGTTATTTGAGGGCCAAAATAACACAAGACAGCAGGATAGTAACCTTCATCCCTGTGTTATTCCAGTGCCAAAATATCACAAAACAGCAGGATAGTAACCTTCACCCGTGTGTTATTCCAGTGCCCAAAATAACACAAAACAGCAGGATAATAACCTTCACTGCTGTGTTATTCGAGTGCCAAAATAACACAAAACAGCAGGATAGTAACTTCACTCCTCTGTCATTCGAGTGCCAAAATAACACCAACCAGCTCGATGGTAACCTTCACTATGGTGTGATTCAAATGCCAAAATAACACAAACCAGCAGGATAGTAACCTTCAGTCCTGCGTCATTCAAAAGCCAAAATAACACAAACCAGCAGGATAGTTACATTCAGTCCTGTGTTATGCTCGTGCCAAAACAACACAAAACAGGAGGATGGTAACCTTCACTACTGTGTTATTCGAGTGCGAAAATAACACAAAACAGCAGGATTGTAACCTTCACTCCTCTGTTATTCCAGTGCCAAAATAACACAAAGCAGCAGGAAAGTAACCTTCACTACTGTGTTATTTGAGTGCCAATATAGCACAAAACTGGAGGATAGTAACATTCACACCTGTGTTATTCAAATGCCAAAATAACACAAAATAGCAGAATAGTAACCTTCAATCCTGTGTTATTCAAGTGCCAAAATATAACATAACAGCAGGATAGTAACCGTCACATCTGTGTTATGAGTGCCAAAATAACATAAAACAGCAGGATAGTAACCTTCGTTCCTGTGTTATTCGAGTTCCAAAACAAAAACAAAACACCGGGATGGTAACCTTCACTCCTGTGTTATTCCAGTGACAAAATAACACAAACTATCAGGATAGTAACCTTCACTCCTGTGTTATTCAAATGCCAAAATAACAAAATACAGCAGGATAGTAATCTTCACTCCTGTGTTATTGAAATAACAAAATGACAGAAAACAACAGGATAGTAACCTTCCCTCCTGTGTTATTCGTGTGTCAAAATAAAAAAAATAGCAGGATAGTAACCTTCACTCCTGTCTTTATCGAGTGCCAAAATAACACAAAAGTGCAGGATAGTAACCTTCACTCCTGTGTTATTCCAGTGCAAAAATAACACAAAATAGCAGGATAGTAACCTTCACTCCGGTGTTATTCAAATGCCAAAAATAACACAATACAGCAGGAGAGTAACCTTAACACCTGTGCTGTTGAAATACCAAAATAACACAAAACAGCAGGATAGTAACCTTCATTCCTGAGTTATCCCAGAGCCAAAATAATACAAACCAGCAGGGAAGTAACCGTCACTTCAGTGTTATTCGAGTGTCAAAATAACACAAAACAGCAGGATAGTAACCTTCACACCTGTGTTATTGAAATACCATAATTACACAAAACAGCAGGATAGTATCCTTCAATCCTGTGTTATGCGAGTGCCAAAATAATACAGAACAGCAGTATACTAACCTTCACTCCTGTGTTATTTGAGGGCCAAAATAACACAAGACAGCAGGATAGTAACCTTCATCCCTGTGTTATTCCAGTGCCAAAATATCACAAACAGCAGGATAGTAACCTTCACCCGTGTGTTATTCCAGTGCCAAAATAACACAAAACAGCAGGATAATAACCTTCACTCCTGTGTTATTCGAGTGCCAAAATAACACAAAACAGCTGGATCGTAAACTGCACTCCTGTGTTATTCCAGTGCCAAAATAACATAAAACAGCAGGATAGTAAATTCACTCCTGTGTTCTTCGAGTGCCAAAATAACAGAAACAGCAGGATATTAAACTTCGCTCCTGTGTTAGTCGAGTGCCAAAATAACACAAAAGAGCAGGATAGTAACCTTCACTCCTGTGTTATTCCAGTGCCAAGATAACACAAGACAGCAGGATAGTAACCTTCGCTCCTGTGTTATTCGAGTGCCAAAATAAGACAAAACAGCAGGATAGTAACATTCACTCCTGTATCATTCGAGTGCCAAAGTAACACAAAACAGCAGGATAGTAACATTCACTCCTGTATCATTCGAGTGCCAAAGTAACACAAAACAGCAGGATAGTAACATTCACTCCTGTATCATTCGAGTGCCAAAATAACACAAAACAGCAGGATAGTAACTTCACTCCTCTGTCATTCGAGTGCCAAAATAACACAAACCAGCTGGATGGTAACCTTCACTATGGTGTGATTCAAATGCCAAAATAACACAAACCAGCAGGATAGTAACCTTCAGTCCTGTGTCATTCAAAAGCCAAAATAACACAAACCAGCAGGATAGTTACATTCAGTTCTGTGTTATTCTCGTGCCAAAACATCACAAAACAGGAGGATGGTAACCTTCACTACTGTGTTATTCGAGTGCGAAAATAACACAAAACAGCAGGATTGTAACCTTCACTCCTCTGTTATTCCAGTGCAAAAATAACACAAAGCAGCAGGTTAGTAACCTTCACTCCTGTGTTATTTGATTGCCTAAATAACACAAAACAGTAGGATAGTAACCTTCACTACTGTGTTATTCGAGTGCCAAAATAACACAAAACAGCAGTATAGATTAACACAGGAGTGAAGGTTACAATTGCCAAAATAACTAAAAACAGCAGGATAGTAACATTCACTCCTGTGTTATTCGAGTGCCAAAATAACACAAAACAGCAGTATAGATTAACACAGGAGTGAAGGTTACAATTGCCAAAATAGCTAAAAACAGTAGGATAGTAACCTTCACTCCCGTGTTATTCCAGTGCCAAAATAACACAAAACAGCAGGATAGTAACCTTCACTCCTGTGTTATTCGAGTGCCAAAATAACACAAAACAGCAGTATAGATTAACACAGGAGTGAAGTTTACAATTGCCAAAATAACTAAAAACAGCAGGATAGTAACATTCACTCCTGTGTTATTCAAGTGCCAAAATAACACAAAACAGCAGGATAGTAACCATCACTCCTGTGTCATTTGAGTGCCAAAATAACACAAAACAGCAGGATAGTAACATTCACTCCTGTATCATTCGAGTGCCAAAGTAACACAAAACAGCAGGATAGTAACATTCACTCCTGTGTTATTCCAGTGCAAAAATAACACAAAATAGCAGGATAGTAACCTTCACTCCGGTGTTATTCAAATGCCAAAATAACACAATACAGCAGGAGAGTAACCTTAACACCTGTGCTGTTGAAATACCAAAATAACACAAAACAGCAGGATAGTAACCTTCATTCCTGAGTTATCCCAGAGCCAAAATAATACAAACCAGCAGGGAAGTAACCGTCACTTCAGTGTTATTCGAGTGTCAAAATAACACAAAACATCAGGATAGTAACCTTCACACCTGTGTTATTGAAATACCATAATTACAGAAAACAGCAGGATAGTATCTTTCAATCCTGCATTATTCTCGTGCCAAAATAATACAGAACAGCAGTATACTAACCTTCACTCCTGTGTTATTTGAGGGCCAAAATAACACAAAACAGCAGGATAGTAACCTTCACCCGTGTGTTATTCCAGTGCCAAAATAACACAAAACAGCAGGATAATAACCTTCACTCCTGTGTTATTCGAGTGACAAAATAACACAAAACAGCTGGATCATAAACTGCACTCCTGTGTTATTCCAGTGCCAAAATAACATAAAACAGCGGGATAGTAAATTCACTCCTGTGTTCTTCGAGTGCCAAAATAACAGAAAACAGCAGGATATTAACCTTCGCTCCTGTGTTAGTCGAGTGTCAAAATAATACAGAACAGCAGGATAGTAATCTTCACTCCTGTGTTATTCCAATGCCAAAATAACACAGGAGAGCAGGATAGTAACCTTCACTACTGTGTTATCCCAATGCCAAAATAAGAGAAAACAGCCGGACAGTAACCTGCAATCCTGTTTATTCCAGTGCCAAAATAAGAAAATACAGCAGGATAGTAACCTTCAGTCCTGTGTTATTCGAGTGCCAAAATAACACAAAAGAGAAGGATTGTAATCTTGACTCCTGTGTTAGTCGAGTGCCAAAATAACATAAAACAGCAGGAGAGTAACCTTCGTTCCTGTGTTATTCGAGTTCCAAAATAACACAAAACACCGGGATGGTAACCTTCACTCCTGTGTTAGTCGAGTGCCAAAATAACATAAAACAGCAGGAGAGTAACCTTCGTTCCTGTGTTATTCGAGTTCCAAAATAACACAAAACACCGGGATGGTAAGCTTCACTCCTGTGTTATTCCAGTGCCAAAATAACACAAACTATCAGGATAGTAACCTTCATTCCTGTGTTATTCAAATGCCAAAATAACAAAATACAGCAGGATAGTAATCTTCATTCCTGTGTTATTGAAATAACAAAATGACAGAAAACAACAGCATAGTAACCTTCCCTCCTATGTTATTCGTGTGTCAAAATAAAAAAAAATAGCAGGATAGTAACCTTCACTCCTGTCTTTATCGAGTGCCAAAATAACACAAAAGTGCAGGATAGTAACCTTCACTCCTGTGTTATTCCAGTGCAAAAATAACACAAAATAGCAGGATAGTAACCTTCACTCCTGTGCTATTCAAATGCCAAAATAACACAATACAGCAGGAGAGTAACCTTAACACCTGTGCTGTTGAAATACCAAAATAACACAAAACAGCAGGATAGTAACCTTCATTCCTGAGTTATCCCAGAGCCAAAATAATACAAACCAGCAGGGAAGTAACCGTCACTTCAGTGTTATTCGAGTGTCAAAATAACACAAAACAGCAGGATAGTAACCTTCGCTCCTGTGTTATTCGAGTGCCAAAATAAGACAAAACAGCAGGATAGTAACATTCAGTCCTGTATCATTCGAGTGCCAAAGTGACACCAACCAGCAGGATAGTAACATTCACTCCTGTATCATTCGAGTGCCAAAATAACACAAAACAGCAGGATAGTAACTTCACTCCTCTGTCATTCGAGTGCCAAAATAACACAAACCAGCTGGATGGTAACCTTCACTATGGTGTGATTCAAATGCCAAAATAACACAAACCAGCATGATAGTAACCTTCAGTCCTGTGTCATTCAAAAGCCAAAATAACACAAACCAGCAGGATAGTTACATTCAGTCCTGTGTTATTCTCGTGCCAAAACATCACAAAACAGGAGGATGGTAACCTTCACTACTGTGTTATTCAAGTGCGAAAAATAACACAAAACAGCAGGATTGTAACCTTCACTCCTCTGTTATTCCAGTGCCAAAATAACACAAAGCAGCAGGATAGTAACCTTCACTCCTGTGTTATTTGATTGCCTAAATAACACAGAACAGCAGTATAGATTAACACAGGAGTGAAGGTTACAATTGCCAAAATAACTAAAAACAGCAGGATAGTAACATTCACTCCCGTGTTATTCGAGTGCCAAAATAACACAAAACAGCAGGATAGTAACCTTCACTACTGTGTTATTCGAGTGCCAAAATAACACAAAACAGCAGTATAGATTAACACAGGAGTGAAGGTTACAATTGCCAAAATAACTAAAAACAGCAGGATAGTAACATTCACTCCTGTGTTATTCGAGTGCCAAAATAACACAAAACAGCAGGATAGTAACCATCACTCCTGTGTCATTTGAGTGCCAAAATAACACAAAACAGCAGGATAGTAACATTCACTCCTGTATCATTCAAGTGCCAAAGTAACACAAAACAGCAGGATAGTAACATTCACTCCTGTATCATTCGAGTTCCAAAATAACACAAAACAGCAGGATAGTAACTTCACTCCTCTGTCATTCGAGTGCCAAAATAACACCAACCAGCTCGATGGTAACCTTCACTATGGTGTGATTCAAATGCCAAAATAACACAAACCAGCAGGATAGTAACCTTCAGTCCTGCGTCATTCAAAAGCCAAAATAACACAAACCAGCAGGATAGTTACATTCAGTCCTGTGTTATGCTCGTGCCAAAACAACACAAAACAGGAGGATGGTAACCTTCACTACTGTGTTATTCGAGTGCGAAAATAACACAAAACAGCAGGATTGTAACCTTCACTCCTCTGTTATTCCAGTGCCAAAATAACACAAAGCAGCAGGAAAGTAACCTTCACTACTGTGTTATTTGAGTGCCAATATAGCACAAAACTGGAGGATAGTAACATTCACACCTGTGTTATTCAAATGCCAAAATAACACAAAATAGCAGAATAGTAACCTTCAATCCTGTGTTATTCAAGTGCCAAAATATAACATAACAGCAGGATAGTAACCGTCACATCTGTGTTATGAGTGCCAAAATAACATAAAACAGCAGGATAGTAACCTTCGTTCCTGTGTTATTCGAGTTCCAAAACAAAAACAAAACACCGGGATGGTAACCTTCACTCCTGTGTTATTCCAGTGACAAAATAACACAAACTATCAGGATAGTAACCTTCACTCCTGTGTTATTCAAATGCCAAAATAACAAAATACAGCAGGATAGTAATCTTCACTCCTGTGTTATTGAAATAACAAAATGACAGAAAACAACAGGATAGTAACCTTCCCTCCTGTGTTATTCGTGTGTCAAAATAAAAAAAATAGCAGGATAGTAACCTTCACTCCTGTCTTTATCGAGTGCCAAAATAACACAAAAGTGCAGGATAGTAACCTTCACTCCTGTGTTATTCCAGTGCAAAAGTAACACAAAATAGCAGGATAGTAACCTTCACTCCGGTGTTATTCAAATGCCAAAATAACACAATACAGCAGGAGAGTAACCTTAACACCTGTGCTGTTGAAATACCAAAATAACACAAAACAGCAGGATAGTAACCTTCATTCCTGAGTTATCCCAGAGCCAAAATAATACAAACCAGCAGGGAAGTAACCGTCACTTCAGTGTTATTCGAGTGTCAAAATAACACAAAACAGCAGGATAGTAACCTTCACACCTGTGTTATTGAAATACCATAATTACACAAAACAGCAGGATAGTATCCTTCAATCCTGTGTTATGCGAGTGCCAAAATAATACAGAACAGCAGTATACTAACCTTCACTCCTGTGTTATTTGAGGGCCAAAATAACACAAGACAGCAGGATAGTAACCTTCATCCCTGTGTTATTCCAGTGCCAAAATATCACAAAACAGCAGGATAGTAACCTTCACCCGTGTGTTATTCCAGTGCCAAAATAACACAAAACAGCAGGATAATAACCTTCACTGCTGTGTTATTCGAGTGCCAAAATAACACAAAACAGCAGGATAGTAACTTCACTCCTCTGTCATTCGAGTGCCAAAATAACACCAACCAGCTCGATGGTAACCTTCACTATGGTGTGATTCAAATGCCAAAATAACACAAACCAGCAGGATAGTAACCTTCAGTCCTGCGTCATTCAAAAGCCAAAATAACACAAACCAGCAGGATAGTTACATTCAGTCCTGTGTTATGCTCGTGCCAAAACAACACAAAACAGGAGGATGGTAACCTTCACTACTGTGTTATTCGAGTGCGAAAATAACACAAAACAGCAGGATTGTAACCTTCACTCCTCCGTTATTCCAGTGCCAAAATAACACAAAGCAGCAGGAAAGTAACCTTCACTACTGTGTTATTTGAGTGCCAATATAGCACAAAACTGGAGGATAGTAACATTCACACCTGTGTTATTCAAATGCCAAAAATAACACAAAATAGCAGAATAGTAACCTTCAATCCTGTGTTATTCAAGTGCCAAAATATAACATAACAGCAGGATAGTAACCGTCACATCTGTGTTATGAGTGCCAAAATAACATAAAACAGCAGGATAGTAACCTTCGTTCCTGTGTTATTCGAGTTCCAAAACAAAAACAAAACACCGGGATGGTAACCTTCACTCCTGTGTTATTCCAGTGACAAAATAACACAAACTATCAGGATAGTAACCTTCACTCCTGTGTTATTCAAATGCCAAAATAACAAAATACAGCAGGATAGTAATCTTCACTCCTGTGTTATTGAAATAACAAAATGACAGAAAACAACAGGATAGTAACCTTCCCTCCTGTGTTATTCGTGTGTCAAAATAAAAAAAATAGCAGGATAGTAACCTTCACTCCTGTCTTTATCGAGTGCCAAAATAACACAAAAGTGCAGGATAGTAACCTTCACTCCTGTGTTATTCCAGTGCAAAAATAACACAAAATAGCAGGATAGTAACCTTCACTCCGGTGTTATTCAAATGCCAAAATAACACAATACAGCAGGAGAGTAACCTTAACACCTGTGCTGTTGAAATACCAAAATAACACAAAACAGCAGGATAGTAACCTTCATTCCTGAGTTATCCCAGAGCCAAAATAATACAAACCAGCAGGGAAGTAACCGTCACTTCAGTGTTATTCGAGTGTCAAAATAACACAAAACAGCAGGATAGTAACCTTCACACCTGTGTTATTGAAATACCATAATTACACAAAACAGCAGGATAGTATCCTTCAATCCTGTGTTATGCGAGTGCCAAAATAATACAGAACAGCAGTATACTAACCTTCACTCCTGTGTTATTTGAGGGCCAAAATAACACAAGACAGCAGGATAGTAACCTTCATCCCTGTGTTATTCCAGTGCCAAAATATCACAAAACAGCAGGATAGTAACCTTCACCCGTGTGTTATTCCAGTGCCAAAATAACACAAAACAGCAGGATAATAACCTTCACTCCTGTGTTATTCGAGTGCCAAAATAACACAAAACAGCTGGATCGTAAACTGCACTCCTGTGTTATTCCAGTGCCAAAATAACATAAAACAGCAGGATAGTAAATTCACTCCTGTGTTCTTCGAGTGCCAAAATAACAGAAAACAGCAGGATATTAAACTTCGCTCCTGTGTTAGTCGAGTGCCAAAATAACACAAAAGAGCAGGATAGTAACCTTCACTCCTGTGTTATTCCAGTGCCAAGATAACACAAGACAGCAGGATAGTAACCTTCGCTCCTGTGTTATTCGAGTGCCAAAATAAGACAAAACAGCAGGATAGTAACATTCACTCCTGTATCATTCGAGTGCCAAAGTAACACAAAACAGCAGGATAGTAACATTCACTCCTGTATCATTCGAGTGCCAAAGTAACACAAAACAGCAGGATAGTAACATTCACTCCTGTATCATTCGAGTGCCAAAATAACACAAAACAGCAGGATAGTAACTTCACTCCTCTGTCATTCGAGTGCCAAAATAACACAAACCAGCTGGATGGTAACCTTCACTATGGTGTGATTCAAATGCCAAAATAACACAAACCAGCAGGATAGTAACCTTCAGTCCTGTGTCATTCAAAAGCCAAAATAACACAAACCAGCAGGATAGTTACATTCAGTTCTGTGTTATTCTCGTGCCAAAACATCACAAAACAGGAGGATGGTAACCTTCACTACTGTGTTATTCGAGTGCGAAAATAACACAAAACAGCAGGATTGTAACCTTCACTCCTCTGTTATTCCAGTGCAAAAATAACACAAAGCAGCAGGTTAGTAACCTTCACTCCTGTGTTATTTGATTGCCTAAATAACACAAAACAGTAGGATAGTAACCTTCACTACTGTGTTATTCGAGTGCCAAAATAACACAAAACAGCAGTATAGATTAACACAGGAGTGAAGGTTACAATTGCCAAAATAACTAAAAACAGCAGGATAGTAACATTCACTCCTGTGTTATTCGAGTGCCAAAATAACACAAAACAGCAGTATAGATTAACACAGGAGTGAAGGTTACAATTGCCAAAATAGCTAAAAACAGTAGGATAGTAACCTTCACTCCCGTGTTATTCCAGTGCCAAAATAACACAAAACAGCAGGATAGTAACCTTCACTCCTGTGTTATTCGAGTGCCAAAATAACACAAAACAGCAGTATAGATTAACACAGGAGTGAAGTTTACAATTGCCAAAATAACTAAAAACAGCAGGATAGTAACATTCACTCCTGTGTTATTCAAGTGCCAAAATAACACAAAACAGCAGGATAGTAACCATCACTCCTGTGTCATTTGAGTGCCAAAATAACACAAAACAGCAGGATAGTAACATTCACTCCTGTATCATTCGAGTGCCAAAGTAACACAAAACAGCAGGATAGTAACATTCACTCCTGTATCATTCGAGTGCCAAAATAACAAAAAACAGCAGGATAGTAACTTCACTCCTCTGTCATTCGAGTGCCAAAATAACACAAACCAGCTGGATGGTAACCTTCACTATAGTGTGATTCAAATGCCAAAATAACACAAACCAGCAGGATAGTAACCTTCAGTCCTGTGTCATTCAAAAGCCAAAATAACACAAACCAGCAGGATAGTTACATTCAGTCCTGTGTTATTCTCGTGCCAAAACATCACAAAACAGGAGGATGGTAACCTTCACTACTGTGTTATTCGAGTGCGAAAATAACACAAAACAGCAGGATTGTAACCTTCACTCCTCTGTTATTCCAGTGCCAAAATAACACAAAGCAGCAGGATAGTAACCTTCACTCCTGTGTTATTTGATTGCCTAAATAACACAAAACAGTAGGATAGTAACCTTCACTCCTCTGTTATTCCAGTGCCAAAATAACACAAAGCAGCAGGAAAGTAACCTTCACTACTGTGTTATTTGAGTGCCAATATAGCACAAAACTGGAGGATAGTAACATTCACACCTGTCTTATTCAAATGCCAAAATAACACAAAATAGCAGAATAGTAACCTTCAATGCTGTGTTATTCAAGTGCCAAAATATAACATAACAGCAGGATAGTAACCGTCACATCTGTGTTATGAGTGCCAAAATAACATAAAACAGCAGGATAGTAACCTTCGTTCCTGTGTTATTCGAGTTCCAAAATAACACAAAACACCGGGATGGTAACCTTCACTCCTGTGTTATTCCAGTGCCAAAATAACACAAACTATCAGGATAGTAACCTTCACTCCTGTGTTATTCAAATGCCAAAATAACAAAATACAGCAGGATAGTAATCTTCACTCCTGTGTTATTGAAATAACAAAATGACAGAAAACAACACGATAGTAACCTTCCCTCCTGTGTTATTCGTGTGTCAAAATAAAAAAAATAGCAGGATAGTAACCTTCACTCCTGTCTTTATCGAGTGCCAAAATAACACAAAAGTGCAGGATAGTAACCTTCACTCCTGTGTTATTCCAGTGCAAAAATAACACAAAATAGCAGGATAGTAACCTTCACTCCGGTGTTATTCAAATGCCAAAATAACACAATACAGCAGGAGAGTAACCTTAACACCTGTGCTGTTGAAATACCAAAATAACACAAAACAGCAGGATAGTAACCTTCATTCCTGAGTTATCCCAGAGCCAAAATAATACAAACCAGCAGGGAAGTAACCGTCACTTCAGTGTTATTCGAGTGTCAAAATAACACAAAACAGCAGGATAGTAACCTTCACACCTGTGTTATTGAAATACCATAATTACACAAAACAGCAGGATAGTATCCTTCAATCCTGTGTTATTCGAGTGCCAAAATAATACAGAACAGCAGTATACTAACCTTCACTCCTGTGTTATTTGAGGGCCAAAATAACACAAAACAGCAGGATAGTAACCTTCACCCGTGTGTTATTCCAGTGCCAAAATAACACAAAACAGCAGGATAATAACCTTCACTCCTGTGTTATTCGAGTGCCAAAATAACACAAAACAGCAGGATAGTAACCTTCACTCCTGTGTTATTCGAGTGCCAAAATAACACAAAACAGCAGGATAGTAAATTCACTCCTGTGTTCTTCGAGTGCCAAAAAAACAGAAAACAGCAGGATATTAAACTTCGCTCCAGTGTTATTCGAGTGCCAAAAGAACACAAAAGAGCAGGATAGTAACCTTCACTCCTGTGTTATTCCAGTGCCAAAATAACACAAGACAGCAGGATAGTAACCTTCACTCCTGTGTTATTCCAATGCCAAAATAAGAGAATACAGCCGGACAGTAACCTGCAATCCTGTTTATTCCAGTGCCAAAATAACACAAAATAGCAGGATAGAAAACTTCAATCCTGTGTTAGTCGAGTGCCAAAATAATAGAAAATAGCAGGATATAACCTTCAATCCTGTTTTAGTCAATTGCCAAAATAAGATAAAACACCAGGATAGTAACCTTCACTCCTGTGTTATTCTAGTGCCAAAATAATACAAAACAGCAGGATAGTAACCATCACTCCTGTGTAATTTGAGTGCCAATGTAAGACAAAACTGCAGGATAGTAAGCTTCACTCTTGTGTTATTCCAGTGCCAAAATAACAAAATACAGCAGGATAGTAATCTTCACTCATGTGTTATTCGAGTGCCAAAATAACAAAAAATAGCAGGATAATATCCTTCAATCCTGTGTTAGTCGAGTGCCAAAATAACACAAAACTGCAGGATAGTAACCTTCACTCCTCTGTTATTCCAGTGCCAAAATAACACAAAGCAGCAGGATAGTAACCTTCACTCCTGTGTTATTTGATTGCCTAAATAACACAAAACAGTAGGATAGTAACCATCACTACTGTGTTATTCGAGTGCCAAAATAACACAAAACAGCAGTATAGATTAACACAGGAGTGAAGGTTACAATTGCCAAAATAACTAAAAACAGCAGGATAGTAACATTCACTCCTGTGATATTCGAGTGCCAAAATAACACAAAACAGCAGTATAGATTAACACAGGAGTGAAGGTTACAATTGCCAAAATAACTAAAAACAGCAGTATTCTGACCTTCACTCCTCTGTTATTCCAGTGCCAAAATAACACAAAGCAGCAGGATAGTAACCTTCACTCCTGTGTTATTTGATTGCCTAAATAACACAAAACAGTAGGATAGTAACCATCACTCCCGTGTTATTCGAGTGCCAAAATAACACAAAACAGCAGTATAGATTAACACAGGAGTGAAGGTTACAATTGCCAAAATAACTAAAAACAGCAGGATTCTAACCTTCACTCCTCTGTTATTCCAGTGCCAAAATAACACAAAGCAGCAGGATAGTAACCTTCACTCCTGTGTTATTTGATTGGCTAAATAACACAAAACAGTAGGATAGTAACCATCACTCCTGTGTTATTCGAGTGCCAAAATAACACAAAACAGCAGTATAGATTAACACAGGAGTGAAGGTTACAATTGCCAAAATAACTAAAAACAGCAGGATAGTAACATTCACTCCTGTGTTATTCGAGTGCCAAAATAACACAAAACAGCAAGATAGTAACCATCACTCCTGTGTCATTTGAGTGCCAAAATAACACAAAACAGCAGTATAGATTAACACAGGAGTGAAGGTTACAATTGCCAAAATAACTAAAAACAGCAGGATAGTAACCTTCACTCCCGTGTAATTCGAGTGCCAAAATAACACAAAACAGCAGGATAGTAACCTTCACTACTGTGTTATTCGAGTGGCAAAATAACACAAAACAGCAGTATAGGTTAACACAGGAGTGAAGGTTACAATTGCCAAAATAACTAAAAACAGCAGGATAGTAACATTCACTCCTGTGTTATTCGAGTGCCAAAATAACACAAAACAGCAGGATAGTAACCATCACTCCTGTGTCATTTGAATGCCAAAATAACACAAAACAGCAGGATAGTAACATTCACACCTGTATCATTCGAGTGCCAAAATAACACAAAACAGCAGGATAGTAACTTCACTCCTCTGTCATTCGAGTGCCAAAATAACACAAACCAGCTGGATGGTAACCTTCACTATGGTGAAATTCAAATGCCAAAATAACACAAACCAGCAGGATAGTAACCTTCAGTCCTGTGTCATTCAAAAGCCAAAAAACACAAACCAGCAGGATAGTCACATTCAGTCCTGTGTTATTCTCGTGCCAATACAACACAAAACAGGAGGATGGTAACCTTCACTACTGTGTTATTCGAGTGCGAAAATAACACAAAACAGCAGGATTGTAACCTTCACTCCTCTGTTATTCCAGTGCCAAAATAACACAAAGCAGCAGGAAAGTAACCTTCACTACTGTGTTATTCAAGTGCCAAAATATAACATAACAGCAGGATAGTAACCGTCACATCTGTGTTATGAGTGCCAAAATAACATAAAACAGCAGGATAGTAACCTTCGTTCCTGTGTTATTCGAGTTCCAAAATAAAAACAAAACACCGGGATGGTAACCTTCACTCCTGTGTTATTCCAGTGCCAAAATAACACAAACTATCAGGATAGTAACCTTCACTCCTGTGTTATTCAAATGCCAAAATAACAAAATACAGCAGGATAGTAACCTTCACTCCTGTCTTTATCGAGTGCCAAAATAACACAAAAGTGCAGGATAGTAACCTTCACTCCTGTGTTATTCCAGTGCAAAAATAACACAAAATAGCAGGATAGTAACCTTCACTCCTGTGTTATTCAAATGCCAAAATAACACAATACAGCAGGAGAGTAACCTTAACACCTGTGCTGTTGAAATACCAAAATAACACAAAACAGCAGGATAGTAACCTTCATTCCTGAGTTATCCCAGAGCCAAAATAATACAAACCAGCAGGGAAGTAACCATCACTTCAGTGTTATTCGAGTGTCAAAATAACACAAAACAGCAGGATAGTAACCTTCACACCTGTGTTATTGAAATACCATAATTACACAAAACAGCAGGATAGTATCCTTCAATCCTGTGTTATTCGAGTGCCAAAATAATACAGAACAGCAGTATACTAACCTTCACTCCTGTGTTATTTGAGGGCCAAAATAACACAAAACAGCAGGATAGTAACCTTCATCCCTGTGTTATTCCAGTGCCAAAATATCACAAAACAGCAGGATAGTAACCTTCACCCGTGTGTTATTCCAGTGCCAAAATAACACAAAACAGCAGGATAATAACCTTCACTCCTGTGTTATTCGAGTGCCAAAATAACACAAAACAGCTGGATCGTAAACTGCACTCCTGTGTTATTCCAGTGCCAAAATAACATAAAACAGCAGGATAGTAAATTCACTCCTGTGTTTTTCGAGTGCCAAAATAACAGATAACAGCAGGATATTAAACTTCGCTCCTGTGTTAGTCGAGTGCCAAAATAACACAAAAGAGCAGGATAGTAACCTTCATTCCTGTGTTATTCCAGTGCCAAAATAACACAAGACAGCAGGATAGTAACCTTCGCTCCTGTGTTATTCTAGTGCCAAAATAAGACAAAACAGCAGGATAGTAACTTCACTCCTCTGTCATTCGAGTGCCAAAATAACACAAACCAGCTGGATGGTAACCTTCACTATAGTGTGATTCAAATGCCAAAATAACACAAACCAGCAGGATAGTAACCTTCAGTCCTGTGTCATTCAAAAGCCAAAATAACACAAACCAGCAGGATAGTTACATTCAGTCCTGTGTTATTCTCGTGCCAAAACATCACAAAACAGGAGGATGGTAACCTTCACTACTGTGTTATTAGAGTGCGAAAATAACACAAAACAGCAGGATTGTAACCTTCACTCCTCTGTGATTCCAGTGCCAAAATAACACAAAGCAGCAGGATAGTAACCTTCACTCCTGTGTTATATGATTGCCTAAATAACACAAAACAGTAGGATAGTAACCTTCACTACTGTGTTATTCGAGTGCCAAAATATCACAAAACAGCAGTATAGATTAACACAGGAGTGAAGGTTACAATTGCCAAAATAGCTAAAAACAGTAGGATAGTAACCTTCACTCCCGTGTTATTCCAGTGCCAAAATAACACAAAACAGCAGGATAGTAACCTTCACTCCTGTGTTATTCGAGTGCCAAAATAACACAAAACAGCAGTATAGATTAACACAGGAGTGAAGGTTACAATTGCCAAAATAACTAAAAACAGCAGGATAGTAACATTCACTCCTGTGTTATTCAAGTGCCAAAATAACACAAAACAGCAGGATAGTAACCATCACTCCTGTGTCATTTGAGTGCCAAAATAACACAAAACAGCAGGATAGTAACATTCACTCCTGTATCATTCGAGTGCCAAAGTAACACAAAACAGCAGGATAGTAACATTCACTCCTGTATCATTCGAGTGCCAAAATAACACAAAACAGCAGGATAGTAACTTCACTCCTCTGTCATTCGAGTGCCAAAATAACACAAACCAGCTGGATGGTAACCTTCACTATGGTGTGATTCAAATGCCAAAATAACACAAACCAGCAGGATAGTAACCTTCAGTCCTGTGTCATTCAAAAGCCAAAATAACACAAACCAGCAGGATAGTTACATTCAGTCCTGTGTTATTCTCGTGCCAAAACAACACAAAACAGGAGGATGGTAACCTTCACTACTGTGTTATTCGAGTGCGAAAATAACACAAAACAGCAGGATTGTAACCTTCACTCCTCTGTTATTCCAGTGCCAAAATAACACAAAGCAGCAGGAAAGTAACCTTCACTACTGTGTTATTTGAGTGCCAATATAGCACAAAACTGCAGGATAGTAACATTCACACCTGTGTTATTCAAATGCCAAAATAACACAAAATAGCAGAATAGTAACCTTCAATCCTGTGTTATTCAAGTGCCAAAATATAACATAACAGCAGGATAGTAACCGTCACATCTGTGTTATGAGTGCCAAAATAACATAAAACAGCAGGATAGTAACCTTCGTTCCTGTGTTATTCGAGTTCCAAAATAAAAACAAAACACCGGGATGGTAACCTTCACTCCTGTGTTATTCCAGTGACAAAATAACACAAACTATCAGGATAGTAACCTTCACTCCTGTGTTATTCAAATGCCAAAATAACAAAATACAGCAGGATAGTAATCTTCACTCCTGTGTTATTGAAATAACAAAATGACAGAAAACAACAGGATAGTAACCTTCCCTCCTGTGTTATTCGTGTGTCAAAATAAAAAAAATAGCAGGATAGTAACCTTCACTCCTGTCTTTATCGAGTGCCAAAATAACACAAAAGTGCAGGATAGTAACCTTCACTCCTGTGTTATTCCAGTGCCAAAATATCACAAAACAGCAGGATAGTAACCTTCACCCGTGTGTTATTCCAGTGCCAAAATAACACAAAACAGCAGGATAATAACCTTCACTCCTGTGTTACTCGAGTGCCAAAATAACACAAAACAGCTGGATCGTAAACTGCACTCCTGTGTTATTCCAGTGCCAAAATAACATAAAACAGCAGGATAGTAAATTCACTCCTGTGTTTTTCGAGTGCCAAAATAACAGATAACAGCAGGATATTAAACTTCGCTCCTGTGTTAGTCGAGTGCCAAAATAACACAAAAGAGCAGGATAGTAACCTTCATTCCTGTGTTATTCCAGTGCCAAAATAACACAAGACAGCAGGATAGTAACCTTCGCTCCTGTGTTATTCTAGTGCCAAAATAAGACAAAACAGCAGGATAGTAACTTCACTGCTCTGTCATTCGAGTGCCAAAATAACACAAACCAGCTGGATGGTAACCTTCACTATAGTGATTCAAATGCCAAAATAACACAAACCAGCAGGATAGTAACCTTCAGTCCTGTGTCATTCAAAAGCCAAAATAACACAAACCAGCAGGATAGTTACATTCAGTCCTGTGTTATTCTCGTGCCAAAACATCACAAAACAGGAGGATGGTAACCTTCACTACTGTGTTATTCGAGTGCGAAAATAACACAAAACAGCAGGATTGTAACCTTCACTCCTCTGTTATTCCAGTGCCAAAATAACACAAAGCAGCAGGATAGTAACCTTCACTCCTGTGTTATTTGATTGCCTAAATAACACAAAACAGTAGGATAGTAACCTTCACTACTGTGTTATTCGAGTGCCAAAATATCACAAAACAGCAGTATAGATTAACACAGGAGTGAAGGTTACAATTGCCAAAATAATTAAAAACAGCAGGATAGTAACATTCACTCCTGTGTTATTCGAGTGCCAAAATAACACAAAACAGCAGTATAGATTAACACAGGAGTGAAGGTTACAATTGCCAAAATAGCTAAAAACAGTAGGATAGTAACCTTCACTCCCGTGTTATTCCAGTGCCAAAATAACACAAAACAGCAGGATAGTAACCTTCACTCCTGTGTTATTCGAGTGCCAAAATAACACAAAACAGCAGTATAGATTAACACAGGAGTGAAGGTTACAATTGCCAAAATAACTAAAAACAGCAGGATAGTAACATTCACTCCTGTGTTATTCAAGTGCCAAAATAACACAAAACAGCAGGATAGTAACCATCACTCCTGTGTCATTTGAGTGCCAAAATAACACAAAACAGCAGGATAGTAACATTCACTCCTGTATCATTCGAGTTCCAAAATAACACAAAACAGCAGGATAGTAACTTCACTCCTCTGTCATTCGAGTGCCAAAATAACACAAACCAGCTGGATGGTAACCTTCACTATGGTGTGATTCAAATGCCAAAATAACACAAACCAGCAGGATAGTAACCTTCAGTCCTGTGTCATTCAAAAGCCAAAATAACACAAACCAGCAGGATAGTTACATTCAGTCCTGTGTTATTCTCGTGCCAAAACAACACAAAACAGGAGGATGGTAACCTTCACTACTGTGTTATTCGAGTGCGAAAATAACACAAAACAGCAGGATTGTAACCTTCACTCCTCTGTTATTCCAGTGCCAAAATAACACAAAGCAGCAGGAAAGTAACCTTCACTACTGTGTTATTTGAGTGCCAATATAGCACAAAACTGCAGGATAGTATCATTCACACCTGTGTTATTCAAATGCCAAAATAACACAAAATAGCAGAATAGTAACCTTCAATCCTGTGTTATTCAAGTGCCAAAATATAACATAACAGCAGGATAGTAACCGTCACATCTGTGTTATGAGTGCCAAAATAACATAAAACAGCAGGATAGTAACCTTCGTTCCTGTGTTATTCGAGTTCCAAAATAAAAACAAAACACCGGGATGGTAACCTTCACTCCTGTGTTATTCCAGTGACAAAATAACACAAACTATCAGGATAGTAACCTTCACTCCTGTGTTATTCAAATGCCAAAATAACAAAATACAGCAGGATAGTAATCTTCACTCCTGTGTTATTGAAATAACAAAATGACAGAAAACAACAGGATAGTAACCTTCCCTCCTGTGTTATTCGTGTGTCAAAATAAAAAAAATAGCAGGATAGTAACCTTCACTCCTGTCTTTATCGAGTGCCAAAATAACACAAAAGTGCAGGATAGTAACCTTCACTCCTGTGTTATTCCAGTGCAAAAATAACACAAAATAGCAGGATAGTAACCTTCACTCCGGTGTTATTCAAATGCCAAAATAACACAATACAGCAGGAGAGTAACCTTAACACCTGTGCTGTTGAAATACCAAAATAACACAAAACAGCAGGATAGTAACCTTCATTCCTGAGTTATCCCAGAGCCAAAATAATACAAACCAGCAGGGAAGTAACCGTCACTTCAGTGTTATTCAAGTGTCAAAATAACACAAAACAGCAGGATAGTAACCTTCACACCTGTGTTATTGAAATACCATAATTACACAAAACAGCAGGATAGTATCCTTCAATCCTGTGTTATGCGAGTGCCAAAATAATACAGAACAGCAGTATACTAACCTTCACTCCTGTGTTATTTGAGGGCCAAAATAACACAAGACAGCAGGATAGTAACCTTCATCCCTGTGTTATTCCAGTGCCAAAATATCACAAAACAGCAGGATAGTAACCTTCACCCGTGTGTTATTCCAGTGCCAAAATAACACAAAACAGCAGGATAATAACCTTCACTCCTGTGTTATTCGAGTGCCAAAATAACACAAAACAGCAGGATAGTAAATTCACTCCTGTGTTCTTCGAGTGCAAAAATAACAGAAAACAGCAGGATATTAAACTTCGCTCCAGTGTTAGTCGAGTGCCAAAATAACACAAAAGAGCAGGATAGTAACCTTCACTCCTGTGTTATTCCAGTGCCAAGATAACACAAGACAGCAGGATAGTAACCTTCGCTCCTGTGTTATTCGAGTGCCAAAATAAGACAAAACAGCAGGATAGTAACATTCACTCCTGTATCATTCGAGTGCCAAAGTAACACAAACCAGCAGGATAGTTACATTCAGTCCTGTGTTATTCTCGTGCCAAAACATCACAAAACAGGAGGATGGTAACCTTCACTACTGTGTTATTCGAGTGCGAAAATAACACAAAACAGCAGGATTGTAACCTTCACTCCTCTGTTATTCCAGTGCCAAAATAACACAAAGCAGCAGGATAGTAACCTTCACTCCTGTGTTATTTGATTGCCTAAATAACACAGAACAGCAGTATAGATTAACACAGGAGTGAAGGTTACAATTGCCAAAATAACTAAAAACAGCAGGATAGTAACATTCACTCCTGTGTTATTCGAGTGCCAAAATAACACAAAACAGCAGTATAGATTAACACAGGAGTGAAGGTTACAATTGCCAAAATAACTAAAAACAGCAGGATAGTAACCTTCACTCCCGTGTTATTCGAGTGCCAAAATAACACAAAACAGCAGGATAGTAACCTTCACTACTGTGTTATTCGAGTGCCAAAATAACACAAAACAGCAGTATAGATTAACACAGGAGTGAAGGTTACAATTGCCAAAATAACTAAAAACAGCAGGATAGTAACATTCACTCCTGTGTTATTCGAGTGCCAAAATAACACAAAACAGCAGGATAGTAACCATCACTCCTGTGTCATTTGAGTGCCAAAATAACACAAAACAGCAGGATAGTAACATTCACTCCTGTATCATTCGAGTGCCAAAGTAACACAAAACAGCAGGATAGTAACATTCACTCCTGTATCATTCGAGTTCCAAAATAACACAAAACAGCAGGATAGTAACTTCACTCCTCTGTCATTCGAGTGCCAAAATAACACAAACCAGTTGGATGGTAACCTTCACTATGGTGTGATTCAAATGCCAAAATAACACAAACCAGCAGGATAGTAACCTTCAGTCCTGTGTCATTCAAAAGCCAAAATAACACAAACCAGCAGGATAGTTACATTCAGTCCTGTATTATTCTTGTGCCAAAACAACACAAAACAGGAGGATGGTAACCTTCACTACTGTGTTATTCGAGTGCGAAAATAACACAAAACAGCAGGATTGTAACCTTCACTCCTCTGTTATTCCAAAGCAGCAGGAAAGTAACCTTCACTACTGTGTTATTTGAGTGCCAATATAGCACAAAACTGGAGGATATTAACATTCACACCTGTGTTATTCAAATGCCAAAATAACACAAAATAGCAGAATAGTAACCTTCAATCCTGTGTTATTCAAGTGCCAAAATATAACATAACAGCAGGATAGTAACCGTCACATCTGTGTTATGAGTGCCAAAATAACATAAAACAGCAGGATAGTAACCTTCGTTCCTGTGTTATTCGAGTTCCAAAACAAAAACAAAACACCGGGATGGTAACCTTCACTCCTGTGTTATTCCAGTGACAAAATAACACAAACTATCAGGATAGTAACCTTCACTCCTGTGTTATTCAAATGCCAAAATAACAAAATACAGCAGGATAGTAATCTTCACTCCTGTGTTATTGAAATAACAAAATGACAGAAAACAACAGGATAGTAACCTTCCCTCCTGTGTTATTCGTGTGTCAAAATAAAAAAAATAGCAGGATAGTAACCTTCACTCCTGTCTTTATCGAGTGCCAAAATAACACAAAAGTGCAGGATAGTAACCTTCACTCCTGTGTTATTCCAGTGCAAAAATAACACAAAATAGCAGGATAGTAACCTTCACTCCGGTGTTATTCAAATGCCAAAATAACACAATACAGCAGGAGAGTAACCTTAACACCTGTGCTGTTGAAATACCAAAATAACACAAAACAGCAGGATAGTAACCTTCATTCCTGAGTTATCCCAGAGCCAAAATAATACAAACCAGCAGGGAAGTAACCGTCACTTCAGTGTTATTCGAGTGTCAAAATAACACAAAACAGCAGGATAGTAACCTTCACACCTGTGTTATTGAAATATCATAATTACACAAAACAGCAGGATAGTATCCTTCAATCCTGTGTTATTCGAGTGCCAAAATAATACAGAACAGCAGTATACTAACCTTCACTCCTGTGTTATTTGAGGGCCAAAATAACACAAAACAGCAGGATAGTAACCTTCACCCGTGTGTTATTCCAGTGCCAAAATAACACAAAACAGCAGGATAGTAACCTTCACTCCTGTGTTATTCCAGTGCCAAAATAACATAAAACAGCAGGATAGTAAATTCACTCCTGTGTTCTTCGAGTGCCAAAATAACAGAAAACAGCAGGATATTAAACTTCGCTCCTGTGTTATTCGAGTGCCAAAAGAACACAAAAGAGCAGGATAGTAACCTTCACTCCTGTGTTATTCCAGTGCCAAAATAACACAAGACAGCAGGATAGTAACCTTCACTCCTGTGTTATTCCAATGCCAAAATAAGAGAATACAGCCGGACAGTAACCTGCAATCCTGTTTATTCCAGTGCCAAAATAACACAAAATAGCAGGATAGAAAACTTCAATCCTGTGTTAGTCGAGTGCCAAAATAACAGAAAATAGCAGGATATAACCTTCAATCCTGTTTTAGTCAATTGCCAAAATAAGATAAAACACCAGGATAGTAACCTTCACTCCTGTGTTATTCTAGTGCCAAAATAATACAAAACAGCAGGATAGTAACCATCACTCCTGTGTAATTTGAGTGCCAATGTAAGACAAAACTGCAGGATAGTAACCTTCACTCCTGTGTTATTCCAGTGCCAAAATAACAAAATACAGGAGGATAGTAATCTTCACTCATGTGTTATTCGAGTGCCAAAATAACAAAAAATAGCAGGATAATATCCTTCAATCCTGTGTTAGTCGAGTGCCAAAATAACACAAAAGAGAAGGATTGTAACCTTCACTCCGTTGTTATTCAAATGCCAAAATAACACGAAACACCAGGATGGTAACCTTCACTCCTGTGTTATTCCAGTGCCAAAATAACACAAACTATCAGGATAGTAACCTTCACTCCTGTGTTACTGAAATAACAAAATGACAGAAAACAACAGGATAGTAACCTTCACTCCTGTGTTGTTCGAGTGCCAAAATAACAAAAAATAGCAGGATAGTAACCTTCAATCCTGTGTTAGTGGAGTGCGAAAAAAACACAAAACAGCAGGATCGTAACCTTCACTCCTGTCTTTATCGAGTGCCAAAATAACACAAAAGAACAGGATAGTAACCTTCACTCCTGTGTTATTCCAGTGCAAAAATAACACAAAATAGCAGGATAGTAACCTTCACTCCTGTGTTATTCAAATGCCAAAATAACACGATACAGCAGGAGAGTAACCTTAACACCTGTGCTGTTGAAATACCAAAATAACACAAAACAGCAGGATAGTAACCTTCATTCCTGAGTTATCCCAGAGCCAAAATAATACAAACCAGCAGGAAAGTAACCGTCACTTCAGTGTTATTCGAGTGTCAAAATAACACAAAACAGCAGGATAGTAACATTCACACCTGTGTTATTGAAATACCAAAATGACACAAAACAGCAGGATAGTATCCTTCAATCCTGTGTTATTCGAGTGCCAAAATAATACAGAACAGCAGTATATTAACCTTCACTCCTGTGTTATTTGAGGGCCAAAATAACACAAAACAGCAAAATAGTATCCTTCACATCTGTGTTATTCGAGTGCCAAAATAACACAAAACAGCAGGATAGTAACCTTCATCCCTGTGTTATTCCAGTGACAAAATAACACAAAACAGCAGGATAGTAACCTTCACCCCTGTGTTATTCCAGTGCCAAAATAACACAAAACAGCAGGATAGTAACCTTCACTCCTGTGTTATTCCAGTGCCAAAATAACACAAAACAGCAGGATAGTAAATTCACTCCTGTGTTCTTCGAGTGCCAAAATAACACAAAACAGCAGGATATTAACCTTCGCTCCTGTGTTATTCGAGTGCCAAAATAAAACAAGACAGCAGGATAGTAACATTCACACCTGTGTTATTGAAATACCAAAATGACACAAAACAGCAGGATAGTATCCTTCAATCCTGTGTTATTCGAGTGCCAAAATAATACAGAACAGCAGTATATTAACCTTCACTCCTGTGTTATTTGAGGGCCAAAATAACACAAAACAGCAGGATAGTAACCTTCACTCCTGTGTTATTCCAGTGCCAAAATAACACAAAACAGCAGGATAGTAAATTCACTCCTGTGTTCTTCGAGTGCCAAAATAACACAAAACAGCAGGATAGTAACCTTCATCCCTGTGTTATTCCAGTGACAAAATAACACAAAACAGCAGGATAGTAACCTTCACCCCTGTGTTATTCCAGTGCCAAAATAACACAAAACAGCAGGATAGTAACCTTCACTCCTGTGTTATTCCAGTGCCAAAATAACACAAAACAGCAGGATAGTAAATTCACTCCTGTTTTCTTCGAGTGCCAAAATAACACAAAACAGCAGGATATTAACCTTCGCTCCTGTGTTATTCGAGTGCCAAAATAAAACAAGACAGCAGGATAGTAACCTTCACTCCTGTGTTATTCCAGTGCCAAAATAAGACAAAACAGCAGGATAGTAATCTTTCCTCCTGTGTTATTCGAGTGCCAAAATAACACAAAAGAGCTGGAACGTAAACTGCACTCCTGTGTTATTCCAGTGCCAAAATAACACAAAACAACAGGATAGTAACCTTCAGTCCTGTGTTATTCGAGTGCCAAAATAACACAAAATAGCAGGATAGAAAACTTCAATCCTGTGTTATTCGAGTGCCAAAATAACACAAAAGAGCAGGATAGTAATCTTGACTCCTGTGTTAGTCGAGTGCCAAAATAACAGAAAATAGCAGGATATAACCTTCAATCCTGTTTTATTCAATTGCCAAAATAACATAAAACACCAGGATGGTAACATTCACTCCTGTGTTCTTCAAATGCCAAAATAATACAACACAGCAAGATAGTTACCTTCACTCCTGTGTTATTCTAGTGCCAAAATAATACAAAGCAGCAGGATAGTAACCATCACTACTGTGTAGTTTGAGTGCCAATGTAACACAAAACTGCAGGATAGTAACCTTCACTCCTGTGTTATTCCAGTGCCAAAATAAAAAAATACAGCAGGATAGTAATCTTCACTACTGCGTTATTGAAATACCAAAATGTCACAAAACAGCAGGATAGTAACCTTCACTCCTGTGTTATTCGAGTGCCAAAATAACAAAAAATAGCAGGATAGTATCCTTCAATCCTGTGTTAGTTGAGTGCCAAAATAACACAAAACAGCTGGATAGTAACCTTCACTCCTGTGTTATTCAGTGCCAAAATAACACAAAACAGCAGGATAGTAAATTCACTCCTGTGTTCTTCGAGTGCCAAAATAACACAAAACAGCAGGATAGTGACCTTCACTCATGTGTTATTCGAGTGCCAAAATAACACAAAACAACAGGATAGTAACCTTCAGTCCTGTGTTATTCGAGTGCCAAAATAACACAAAATAGCAGGATAGAAAACTTCAATCCTGTGTTATTCGAGTGCCAAAATAACACAAAAGAGCAGGATAGTAATCTTGACTCCTGTGTTAGTCGAGTGCCAAAATAACAGAAAATAGCAGGATATAACCTTCAATCCTGTGTTATTCAAATGCCAAAATAACAAAATACAGCAGGATAGTAACCTTCACCTGTGTTATTCCAGTGCCAAAATAACACAAAACAGCAGGATAGTAACCTTGACTCCGGTGTTAGTCGAGTGCCAAAATAACAGAAAATAGCAGGATAGTAACCTTCAATCCTGTTTTATTCAATTGCCAAAATAACATCAAACACCAGGATAGTAACGTTCACTCCTGTGTTATTCAAATACGAAAATAATACAACACAGCAAGATAGTTACCTTCACTCCTGTGTTATTCTGGTGCCAAAATAATACAAAACAGTAGGATAGTAACCATTACTACTGTGTAATTTGAGTGCCAATGTAACACAAAACTGCAGGATAGTAACCTTCACTCTTGTGTTATTCTGGTGCCAAAATAACAAAATACAGCAGGATAGTAATCTTCACTACTGCGTTATTGAAATACCAAAATGACACAAAACAGCAGGATAGTAACCTTCACTCCTGTGTTATTCGAGTGCCAAAATAACACAAAATAGCAGGATAGTATCCTTCAATCCTGTGTTAGTTGAGTGCCAAAATAACACAAAAAGAAGAATAGTCACCTTCACCCTGTGTTATTCGAGTGCCAAAATAACACAAAACAGCAGGATATTAACCTTCGCTGCTGTGTTTTTCGAGTGCCAAAATAACACAAAATAGCAGGATAGTAAGCTTCACCCCTGTGTTATTCAAATGCCAAAATAACACAATACAGCAGGAGAGTAACCGTCACTCCTGTGTTATTCATGTCAAAATAACACAATACAGCAGGATAGTAACCTTCACGCCTGTGTTATTGAAATACCAAAATGAGACAAAACAGCAGGATAGTATTCTTCAATCCTATGTTATTTGAGTGCCAAAATAATACAGATTAACAGGATAGTAACGTTCATTCCTGGGTTATTCGAGTGACAAAATAACACAAAACAGCAGGATAGTAACCTTCACTCCTGTGTTATTCAAGTGCCAATATAACACAAAACAGCAGGAGAGTAACATTCACTTCTGCGTTATTTGAGTGCCAAAATAACACAAATCAGTAGGATACTAAACTTAACTGCTGTGTCATTCAAATGCCAAAGTAACTCAAAACAGCAGGATAGTTACCTTCACTCCTGTTATTCTAGTGCCAAAATAACACAAAACAGCAGGATAGTATACTTCACTCCTTTGTTATTCAAATGCCAAAAGAACATAATACAGCAGGATAATAACCTTCACTCCTTTGTTATCCCAGTGCCAAAAAAACACAAAACAGCAGGATAGTTACCTTCACTCCTGTGTTATTTGAGTGCCAAAA
The DNA here is from genome assembly GCA_026770705.1 of Isurus oxyrinchus. Taxonomy (NCBI): domain Eukaryota; kingdom Metazoa; phylum Chordata; class Chondrichthyes; order Lamniformes; family Lamnidae; genus Isurus; species Isurus oxyrinchus. The sequence goes on along the minus strand of JANJGN010001804.1, from coordinate 76,914 downwards.
TAACACAAAACAGCAGGATAGTAACCTTCACTCCTGTGTTATTCGAGTGCCAAAATAACACAAAAGAACAGGATTGTAACCTTCACTCCTTTGTTATTCAAGTGCCAAAATAACACAAAACAGCATGATAGTATACTTCACTCCTGTGTTATTCGAGTGCCACATTAACACAAAACAGCAGGATAGTAAATTCACTCCTCTGTTATTCCAGTGCCAAAATAACACAAAACAGCAGGATATTAACCTTCACTCCTGTGTTATTCGAGTGCCAAAATAACACAAAAGAGCAGGATTGTAACCTTCACTCCTTTGTTATTCAAATGCCAAAATAACACAAAACAGCATGATAGTAACCTTCACTCCTGTGGTGTTGAAATACCAAAATTAGAGAAAACAGCAGGATAGTAACCTTCACTCCTGTGTTATCCCAGTGCCAAAATAACTCAAAACAGCAGGGTAGTAACCTTCACTCCTGTGTTATTCGAGTGCCAAAATAACACAATACAGCATGATAGTAACCTTCACTCCTGTGTTACTGAAATACCAAAATGACACAAAACAGCAGGATATTAACCTTCAATCCTTTGTTATCCCAGGGCCAAAATAACACAAACCAGCAGGATAGTAACCTTCACTCCTGTGTTATTCGAGTGCCAAAAACCACAATACAGCAGGATAGTAACCTTCACACCTGTGTTATTCGAGTGCCAAAATAACACAAAACAGCAGGATAGTAACCTTCACTCCTGTGTTATTCCAGTGCCAAAATAACACAAAACAGCATGATAGTAACTTCACTCCTGTGTTATTCGAGTGCCAAAATAACACAATACAGCAGGATAGTAACCTTCACTCCTGTGTTATTCGAGTGCCAAAATAACACAAAACAGCAGGATAGTAACCTTCACTCCTGTGTTATTCGAGTGACAAAATAACACAAAACAGCAGGATAGTAACCTTCACTCCTGTGTTATTCCGGTGCCTACATAACACAAAACAGCAGGATAGTAACCTTCACTCCTGTGTTACTCAAGTGCCAAAATAACACAAAACAGCAGGACAGTAACCTTCGTTCCTGTGTTATTTAAGCCAAAATAACACAAAACAGCAGGATTGTAACATTCGCTTCTGCGTTATTTGAGTGCCAAAATAACACAAATCAGTAGGATAGTAAACTTAACTGCTGTGTCATTCAAATGCCAAAGTAACTCAAAACAGCAGGATAGTTACCTTCACTCCTGTTATTCAGTGCCAAAATAACACAAAACAGCATGATAGTATACTTCACTCCTGTGTTATTCGAGTGCCACATTAACACAAAACAGCAGGATAGTAAATTCACTCCTCTGTTATTCCAGTGCCAAAATAACACAAAACAGCAGGATATTAACCTTCACTCCTGTGTTATTCGAGTGCCAAAATAACACAAAAGAGCAGGATTGTAACCTTCACTCCTTTGTTATTCAAATGCCAAAATAACACAAAACAGCATGATAGTAACCTTCACTCCTGTGGTGTTGAAATACCAAAATTAGAGAAAACAGCAGGATAGTAACCTTCACTCCTGTGTTATCCCAGTGCCAAAATAACTCAAAACAGCAGGGTAGTAACCTTCACTCCTGTGTTATTCGAGTGCCAAAATAACACAATACAGCATGATAGTAACCTTCACTCCTGTGTTACTGAAATACCAAAATGACACAAAACAGCAGGATATTAACCTTCAATCCTTTGTTATCCCAGGGCCAAAATAACACAAACCAGCAGGATAGTAACCTTCACTCCTGTGTTATTCGAGTGCCAAAAACCACAATACAGCAGGATAGTAACCTTCACACCTGTGTTATTCGAGTGCCAAAATAACACAAAACAGCAGGATAGTAACCTTCACTCCTGTGTTATTCCAGTGCCAAAATAACACAAAACAGCATGATAGTAACTTCACTCCTGTGTTATTCGAGTGCCAAAATAACACAATACAGCAGGATAGTAACCTTCACTCCTGTGTTATTCGAGTGCCAAAATAACACAAAACAGCAGGATAGTAACCTTCACTCCTGTGTTATTCGAGTGACAAAATAACACAAAACAGCAGGATAGTAACCTTCACTCCTGTGTTATTCCGGTGCCTACATAACACAAAACAGCAGGATAGTAACCTTCACTCCTGTGTTACTCAAGTGCCAAAATAACACAAAACAGCAGGACAGTAACCTTCGTTCCTGTGTTATTTAAGCCAAAATAACACAAAACAGCAGGATTGTAACATTCGCTTCTGCGTTATTTGAGTGCCAAAATAACACAAATCAGTAGGATAGTAAACTTAACTGCTGTGTCATTCAAATGCCAAAGTAACTCAAAACAGCAGGATAGTTACCTTCACTCCTGTTATTCAAGTGCCAAAATAACACAAAACAGCATGATAGTATACTTCACTCCTGTGTTATTCGAGTGCCACATTAACACAAAACAGCAGGATAGTAAATTCACTCCTCTGTTATTCCAGTGCCAAAATAACACAAAACAGCAGGATATTAACCTTCACTCCTGTGTTATTCGAGTGCCAAAATAACACAAAAGAGCAGGATTGTAACCTTCACTCCTTTGTTATTCAAATGCCAAAATAACACAAAACAGCATGATAGTAACCTTCACTCCTGTGGTGTTGAAATACCAAAATTAGAGAAAACAGCAGGATAGTAACCTTCACTCCTGTGTTATCCCAGTGCCAAAATAACTCAAAACAGCAGGGTAGTAACCTTCACTCCTGTGTTATTCGAGTGCCAAAATAACACAATACAGCATGATAGTAACCTTCACTCCTGTGTTACTGAAATACCAAAATGACACAAAACAGCAGGATATTAACCTTCAATCCTTTGTTATCCCAGGGCCAAAATAACACAAACCAGCAGGATAGTAACCTTCACTCCTGTGTTATTCGAGTGCCAAAAACCACAATACAGCAGGATAGTAACCTTCACTGCTGTGTTACTGAAATACCAAAATAACACAAAACAGCAGGATAGTAACCTTCACTCCTTTGTTATTCCGGTGCCAAAATTACACAAAACAGCAGGATAGTATACTTCACTCCTGCCTTATTTGAGTGCCAAAATAACACAAAACAGCAGGATAGTAAATTCACTCCTCTGTTATTCCAGTGCCAAAATAACACAAAACAGCAGGATATTAACCTTCAATCCTGTGTTATTCGAGTGCCAAAATAACACAACAGAGCAGGGTAGTTACCTTCACTCCTGTTTTATTCGATTGCCAAATAACTTAAAACACCAGGATAATAACTTTTACTCCTGTTTTAGTGAGTGCCAAAATATAACACAACATCAGGATATTAACCTTCACACCTGTGTTATTCGAGTGCCAAAATAACACAAAACAGCAGGATAGTAACCTTCACACGTGTGTTATTTGAGTGCCAAAATAACACAGAAGAGCAGGATATTAAGCTTCACTCCTTTGTTATTCAAATGCCAAAATAACACAAAACAGCATGATAGTATACTTCTGTGTTATTCGAGTGCCAAAATAACACAAAACACCAGGATAGTAACCTTCTCTCCTGTGTTATTCCAGTGCCAAAATAACACAAAACACCAGGATAGTAACCTTCACGCCTGTGTTATTCCAGTGCCAAAATAACACAAAAGAGAAGGATTGTAACCTTCACTCCGTTGTTATTCAAATGCCAAAATAACACGAAACAGAATGATAGTATACTTCACTCCTGTGTTATTCGAGTGCCAAAATAACATAAAACAGCAGGATAGTAAATTCACTCCTCTGTTATTCCAGTGCCAAACTAACACAAAACAGCAGGATATTAACCTTCACTCCTGTGTTATTCGAGTGCCAAAATAACACAACAGAGCAGGGTAGTTACCTTCAATCCTGTTTTATTCGATTGCAAAAATAATGTAAAACACCAGGATAGTAACTTTCACTCCTGTGTTAGTTGAGTGCCAAAATATAACACAACATCAAGATATTAACCTTCACACCTGTGTTATTCGAGTGCCAAAATAACACAAAACAGCAGGATAGTAACCTTCACTCCTGTGTTATTCCAGTGCCAAAATAACACAAAACAGCATGATAGTAACTTCACTCCTGTGTTATTCGAGTGCCAAAATAACACAATACAGCAGGATAGTAACCTTCACTCCTGTGTTATTCGAGTGCCAAAATAACACAAAACAGCAGGATAGTAACCTTCACTCCTGTGTTATTCGAGTGACAAAATAACACAAAACAGCAGGATAGTAACCTTCACTCCTGTGTTATTCCGGTGCCTACATAACACAAAACAGCAGGATAGTAACCTTCACTCCTGTGTTACTCAAGTGCCAAAATAACACAAAACAGCAGGACAGTAACCTTCGTTCCTGTGTTATTTAAGCCAAAATAACACAAAACAGCAGGATTGTAACATTCGCTTCTGCGTTATTTGAGTGCCAAAATAACACAAATCAGTAGGATAGTAAACTTAACTGCTGTGTCATTCAAATGCCAAAGTAACTCAAAACAGCAGGATAGTTACCTTCACTCCTGTTATTCTAGTGCCAAAATAACACAAAACAGCAGCATAGTAACCTTCACTCCTGTGTTATTCGAGTGCCAAAATAACACAAAATAGCAGGATTGTAACCTTCACTCCTTTGTTATTCAAATGCCAAAATAACACAAAGCAGCATGATAGTATACTTAACAAAAACAGAATTACCTGGAAAAACTCAGCAGGTCTGGCAGCATCGGCGGAGAAGAAAAGAGTTGACGTTTCGAGTCCATATGACCCTTCGATAGAACTTGAATTCGAGTCCAAGAAAGAGTTGAAATATAAGCTGGTTTAAGGTGTGTGTGTGTGGGGGGCGGAGAGATAGAGAGAGAGAGAGGTGGTTGAATGGACAAACAAGCAGTGATAGAAGCAGATCATCAAAAGATGTCAACAACAATGGTACAATAGAACACATAGGTGTTAAAGTTAAAGTTGGTGTTATTATCTAAACGAATGTGCTAATTAAGAATGGATGGTAGGGCACTCAAGGTACAGCACTAGAGGGGGTGTTTTTTTTTATAATGGAAATAGGTGGGAAAAGTAAAATCTTTATAATTTATTGGAAATTAAAAGGAAGGGGGAAGCAGAAAGGGGGTGGGGATGGGGGAGAGAGCTCACGACCTAAAGTTGTTGAATTCAATATTCAGTCCGGAAGGCTGTAAGGTGCCTAGTCGGAAGATGAGGTGTTGTTCCTCCAGTTTGCGTTGGGCTTCACTGGAACAATGCAGCAAGCCAAGGACAGACATGTGTGCAAGAGAGCAGGGTGGAGTGTTAAAATGGCAAGCGACAGGGAGGTTTGGGTCATTCTTGCGGACAGACCGCAGGTGTTCTGCAAAGCGGTCGCCCAGTTTACGTTTAGAGGAGACCACATTGGGAGCAACGAATGCAGTAGACTAAGTTGGGGGAAATGCAAGTGAAATGCTGCTTCACTTGAAAGGAGTGTTTGGGTCCTTGGACGGTGAGGAGAGAGGAAGTGAAGGGGCAGGTGTTGCATCTTTTGCGTGGGCATGGTGTGGTGCCATAGGAGGGGGTTGAGGAGTAGGGGGTGATGGAGGAGTGGACCAGGGTGTCCCAGAGGGAGCGATCCCTACGGAATGCCGATAAGGGGGGTGAAGGGAAGATGTGTTTGGTGGTGGCATCATGCTGGAGTTGGCGGAAATGGCGGAGGATGATCCTTTGAATGCGGAGGCTGGTGGGGTGATAAGTGAGGACAAGTGGGACCCTATCATGTTTCTGGGAGGGAGGAGAAGGCGTGAGGGCGGATGCACGGGAGATGGGCAGGACACGGTTGAGGGCCCTGTCAACGACCGTGGGTGGAAAACCTCGGTTAAGGAAGAAGGAGGACATGTCAGAGGAACTGTTTTTGCAGGTAGCATCATCGGAACAGATGCGACGGAGGCGAAGGAACTGAGAGAATGGGATGGAGTCCTTACAGGAAGCGGGGTGTGAGGAGCTGTAGTCGAGATAGCTGTGGGAGTCGGTGGGTTTGTAATGGATATTGGTGGACAGTCTATCACCAGAGATTGAGACAGAGAGGTCAAAGAAGGGAAGGGAAGTGTCAGAGATGGACCACGTGAAAATGATGGAGGGGTGGAGATTGGAAGCAAAATTAATAAATTTTTCCAAGCCCCGACGAGATCATGAAGCGGCACCGAAGTAATCATCGATGTACCGGAGAAAGAGTTGTGGAAGGGGGCCGGAGTAGGACTGCAACAAGGAATGTTCCACATACCCCATAAAGAGACAGGCATAGCTGGGGCCCATGCGGGTACCCATAGCCACACCTTTTATTTGGAGGAAGTGAGAGGAGTTGAAGGAGAAATTGTTCAGCGTGAGAACAAGTTCAGCCAGACGGAGGAGAGTAGTGGTGGATGGGGATTGTTCGGGCCTCTGTTCGAGGAAGAAACTAAGGGCCCTCAGACCATCCTGGTGGGGGATGGAGGTGTAGAGGGATTGGACGTCCATGGTGAAGAGGAAGCGGTTGGGGCCAGGAACTGGAAATTGTTGATGTGACGTAAGGTGTCAGAGGAATCACGGATGTAGGTGGGAAGGGACTGGACAAGGGGAGAGAGAAGGGAGTCAAGATAACGAGAAATGAGTTCTGTGGAGCAGGAGCAAGCTGAGACGATCGGTCTACTGGGGCAGTTCTGTTTGTGGATTTTGGGTAGGAGATAGAAGCGGGCCGTCCGAGGTTGGGCGACTATCCGGTTGGAAGCTGTGACTTTAACTTTAACTTTAACTTTAACTTTAACTTTAACTTTAACTTTAACACCTATGTGTTTCTATTGTACCATTGTTGTTGACATCTTTTGATGATCTGCTTCTATCACTGCTTGTTTGTCCATACAACCACCTCTCTCTCTCTCTATCTCTCCGCCCCCCACACACACACCTTAAACCAGCTTATATTTCAACTCTTTCTTGGACTCGAACTCCAGTTCTATCGAAGGGTCATGAGGACTCGAAACGTCAACTCTTTTCTTCTCCGCCGATGCTGCCAGACCTGCTGAGTTTTTCCAGATAATTCTGTATTTGTTTTGGATTTCCAGCAACTGCAGTTTTTTTGTTTTTATGATAGTATACTTCACTCCTTTGTTATTCGAGTGCCAAAATAACACAAAACAGCAGGATAGTATACTTCACTCCTGTCTTATTCGAGTGCCAAAATAACACAAAACAGCAGGATAGTAAATTCACTCCTCTGTTCTTCCAGTGCCAAAATAACACAAAACAGCAGGATATTAACCTTCAATCCTGTGTTATTCGAGTGCCAAAATAACACAACAGAGCAGAGTAGTTACCTTCACTCCTGTTTTATTCGATTCCCAAATAACGTAAAACACCAGGATAATAACTTTTACTCCTGCTTTAGTGAGTGCCAAAATATAACACAACATCAGGATATTAACCTTCACACCTGTGTTCTTCGAGTGCCAAAATAACACAAAACAGCAGGATAGTAACCTTCACACGTGTGTTATTCGAGTGCCAAAATAACACAGAAGAGCAGGATATTAAGCTTCAATCCTTTGTTATTCAAATGCCAAAATAACACAAAACAGCATGATAGTATACTTCTGTGTTATTCGAGTGCCAAAATAACACAGAACAGCAGGATAGTTACCTTCACTCCTGTGTTATTCCAGTGCCAAAATATCATAAAACAGCAGGATAGTAACCTTCACTCCTGTGTTATTCAAATGCCAAAATAAAACAATACAGCAGGAGAGTAACCGTCACTCCTGTGTTATTCATGTCAAAATAACACCAAACTGCAGGATAGTAACCTTCACACCTGTGTTATTGAAATACCAAAATGAGACAAAACAGCAGGATAGTATCCTTCAATCCTATGTTATTCGAGTGCCAAAATAATACAGAACAACAGGATAGTAACGTTCATTCCTGGGTTATTCGAGTGACAAAATAACACAAAACAGCAGGATAGTAACCTTCACTCCAGTGTTATTCCACTGCCAATATAACACAAAATAGCAGGATTGTAACCTTCACTCCTTTGTTATTCAAATGCCAAAATAACACAAAACAGCATGATAGTATACTTCACTCCTGTGTTATTCGAGTGCCAAAATAACACAAATCAGCAGGATAGTAAATTCAGTCCTCTGTTATTCCAGTGCCAAAATAACACAAAACAGCAGGATATTAACCTTCACTCCTGTGTTATTCCAGTGCCAAAATAACACAAAACAGCAGGATATTAACCTTCACTCCTGTGTTATTCCAGTGCCAAAATAACACAAAACAGCAGGATAGTAACCTTCACTCCTGTGTTATCCCAGTGCCAAAATAACTCAAAACAGCAGGGTAGGAACCTTCACTCCTTTGTTATTCAAATGCCAAAATAACACAAAACAGCAGGATAGTAACCTTCACTCCTGTGGTGTTGAAATACCAAAATTACACAAAACAGCAGGATAGTAACCTTCACTCCTGTGTTATCCCAGTGCCAAAATAACACAAAACAGCAGGATAGTAACCTTCACTCCTGTGTTATCCCAGTGCCAAAATAACACAAAACAGCAGGGTAGTAACCTTCACTCCTGTGTTATTCCACTGCCAAAATAACACAAAACAGCAGGATAGTAACCTTCACACCTGTGTTATTCAAATGCCAAAAGAACACAATACAGAAGGATAGTAACCTTAACTCCGTTCTTGTTGAAATACCAAAATGACAGAAAACAGCAGGATAGTAACCTTCCCTCCTGTGTTATTTGAGTGCCAAAATAACACAAAACAGCAGGATAGTAACTTTCACTCCTGTGTTATTCGAGTGCCAAAATAACACAAAAGAGCAGGATTGTAACCTTCACTCCTTTGTTATTCAAATGCTAAAATAACACAAAACAGCATGATAGTAACCTTCACTCCTGTGGTGTTGAAATACCAAAATTAGAGAAAACAGCAGGATAGTAACCTTCACTCCTTTGTTATCCCAGTGCCAAAATAACACAAAACAGCAGGATAGTAACCTTCACTCCTGTGTTATCCCAGTGCCAAAATAACTCAAAACAGCAGGGTAGTAACCTTCACTCCTTTGTTATTCCAGGGCCAAAATAACACAAACCAGCAGGAGCGTAAAATTCACTCCTGTGTTATTCGAGTGCCAAAATATCACAATACAGCAGGATAGTAACCTTCACTGCTGTGTTGCTAAAATACCAAAATAACACAAAACAGCAGGATAGTAACCTTCACTCCTTTGTTATTCCGGTGCCAAAATTACACAAAACAGCAGGATAGTATACTTCACTCCTGTCTTATTCGAGTGCCAAAATAACACAAAACAGCAGGATAGTAAATTCACTCCTCTGTTATTCCAGTGGCAAAATAACACAAAAGAGCAGGATAGTAGCCTTCACTCCTGTGTTATTCGAGTGCCAAAATAACACAAAACAGCAGGATATTAACCTTCACTCCTGTGTAATTTGAGTGCCAAAATAACACAACAGAGCAGGATAGTAACCTTCACACCTGAGTTATTCGAGTGCCAAAATAACAGAAATCATCAGGATAGTTACCTTCACTCCTGTGTTATCCCAGTGCCAAAATAACACAAAACAGCAGGAAATTAATCTTCACTCCTGTGTTATTCGAGTGCCAAAATAACACAAAACTGCAGGATAGTAACCTTCACTCCTGTGTTATTCAAATGTCAAAATAATACAATACAGCAGGATAGTAACCTTCACTCCGGTGTTACTGAAATACCAAAATGACACAAAACAGCAGGATATAGTAACCTTCACTCCTGTGTTACTCGAGTCCCAAAATAACACAACAGAGCAGGATAGTAACCTTCACTCCTGTGTTATTCAAATGCCAAAATAACACAATACAGCAGGATAGTAACCTTCACTCCTGTGTTATTCAAATGCCAAAATAACACAATACAGCAGGATAGTAACCTTCACTCCTGTGTTATTCGAGTGCCAAAATAACACAATACAGCAGGATAGTAACCTTCACTCCTGTGTTATTCAAATGCCAAAATAACACAATACAGCAGGATTGTAACATTCACTACTTTGTTATTCAAATGCCAAAATAACACAAAACAGAATGATAGTATACTTCACTCCTGTGTTATTCGAGTGCCAAAATAACACAAAACAGCTGGATATTAACCTTCACTCCTGTGTGATTCGAGCGCCAAATTAACACAACAGAGCAGGGTAGTTACCTTCACTCCTGTTTTATTCGATTGCCAAAATAACGTAAAACAACAGGATGGTAACTTTCACTCCTGTGTCAGTTGAGTGCCAATATATAACACAACATCAGGATATTAACCGTCCCACGTGTGTTATTCGAGTGCCAAAATAACACAAAACAGCAGGATAGTAACCTTCACTCCTGTGTTATTCGAGTGCAAAAATAACACAAAACAGCAGAATAGTTACCTTCACACCTGTGTTATTCAAATGCCAAAAGAGCACAATGCAGCAGGATAGTAACCTTAACTCCTTTCTTGTTGAAATACCAAAATGACAGAAAACAGCAGGATAGTTACCTTCACTCCTTTGTTATTCGAGTGCCAAAATTTACACAAAACAGCAGGATAGTAACCTTCACTCCTGTGTTATCCCAGTGCCAAAATAACACAAAACAGCAGGATAGTAACCTTCACTCCTTTGTTATTCGAGTGCCAAAATAACACAAAACAGCAGGATAGTAACCTTCACTCCTGTGTTATTCGAGTGCCAAAAGAACACAAAAGAACAGGATTGTAACCTTCACTCCTTTGTTATTCAAATGCCAAAATAACACAAAACAGCATGATAGTATACTTCACTCCTGTGTTATTCGAGTGCCACATTAACACAAAACAGCAGGATAGTAAATTCACTCCTCTGTTATTCCACTGCCAAAATAACACAAAACAGCAGGTTATTAACTTTCACTCCTGTGTTATTCGAGTGCCAAAATAACACAAAAGAGCAGGATTGTAACCTTCACTCCTTTGTTATTCAAATGCCAAAATGACACAAAACAGCATGATAGTAACCTTCACTCCTGTGGTGTTGAAATACCAAAATTAGAGAAAACAGCAGGATAGTAACCTTCACTCCTTTGTTATCCCAGTGCCAAAATAACACAAAACTGCAGGATAGTAACATTCACTCCTGTGTTATTCAAATGCCAAAATAACACAAAACAGCAGGATACTAACCTTCACTCCTGTGTTTCTGAAATACCAAAATGACACAAAACAGCAGGATATTATCCTTCACTCCTTTGTTATTCCAGGGCCAAAATAACACAAACCAGCAGGATCGTAAAATTCACTCCAGTGTTATTCGAGTGCCAAAATATCACAATACAGCAGGATAGTAACCTTCACTGCTGTGTTGCTGAAATACCAAAATAACACAAAACAGCAGGATAGTAACATTCACTCCTTTGTTATTCCGGTGCCAAAATTACACAAAACAGCAGGATAGTATACTTCACTCCTGTCTTATTCGAGTGCCAAAATAACACAAAACAGCAGGATAGTAGCCTTCACTCCTGTGTTATTCGAGTGCCAAAAAAACACAAAACAGCAGGATATTAACCTTCACTCCTGTGTGATTCGAGTGCCAAAATAACACAACAGAGCAGGATAGTAACCTTCACACCTGAGTTATTCGAGTGCCAAAATAACACAAAACAGCAGGATATTAACCTTCACTCCTGTGTGATTCGAGTGCCAAAATAACACAACAGAGCAGGATAGTAACCTTCACACCTGAGTTATTCGAGTGCCAAAATGACAGAAAACAGCAGGATAGTTACCTTCACACCTGTGTTATTCAAATGCTAAAAGAACACAATACAGCAGGATAGTAACCTTCACTCCGTTCTTGTTGAAATACCAAAATGGCAGAAAACAGCAGGATTGTAACCTTCACTCCTGTGTTATCCCAGTGCCAAAATAACACAAAACAGCAGGATAGTAACCTTCACTCCTTTGTTATCCCAGTGCCAAAATAACACAAAACAGCAGGATAGTTACCTTCACTCCTGTGTTATTTGTGTGTCAAAATAACACAAAACAGCAGGATAGTAACCTTCACTCCTGTGTTATTCGAGTGCCAAAATAACACAAAAGAACAGGATTGTAACCTTCACTCCAGTGTTATTCAAATGCCAAAATAACGCAAAACAGCATGATAGTATACTTCACTCCTGTGTTTTTCGAGTGCCACATTAACACAAAACAGCAGGATAGTAAATTCATTCCTCTGTTATTCCAGTGCCAAAATAACACAAAACAGCAGGATATTAACATTCACTCCTGTTTTATTCGAGTGCCAAAATAACACAAAAGAGCAGGATTGTAACCTTCACTCCTTTGTTATTCAAATGCCAAAATAACACAAAACAGCAGGATAGTAACCTTCACTCCTGTGGTGTTGAAATACCAAAATTAGAGAAAACAGCAGGGTAGTAACCTTCACTCCTTTGTTATCCCAGTGCCAAAATAACACAAAACTGCAGGATAGTAACATTTACTCCTGTGTTATTCGAGTGCCAAAATAATACAAAACAGCCGGATAGTAACCATCACACCTGTGTTATTCAAGTGACAAAATAACACAATACAGCAGGATAGTAACCTTCACTCCTGTGTTGTTGAAATACCAAAATGACACAAAACAGCAGGATATTAACCTTCAATCCTTTGTTATTCCAGGGCCAAAATAACACAAACCAGCAGGATAGTAACCTTCACTCCTCTGTTATTTGAGTGCCAAAATATCACAATACAGCAGGATAGTAACCTTCACTGCTGTGTTACTGAAATACCAAAATAACACAAAACAGCAGGATAGTAACCTTAAGTCCTTTGTTATTCCAGTCCCAAAATTACACAAAACAGCAGGATAGTAACCTTCACTCCTGTGTTAGTCCACTGCCAAAATAACACAAAACACCAGGATATTCACCTTCACTCCTGTGTTGTTCGAGTGCCAAAATAACACAAAAGAGCAAGATTGTAACCTTCACTCCTTTGTTATTCAAATGATAAAATAACACAAAACTGCAGGATAATAAATTCACTCCGCTGTTATTCCAGTGCCAAAATAACACAAACCAGCAGGATATCAACCTTCAATTCTGTGTTATTCGAGTGCCAAAATAACACAACAGAGCAGGGTAGTTACATTCACTCCAGTTTTATTCGATTGCCAAAATAATGTAAAACACCAGGATAATGACTTTCACTCCTGTTTTAGTTGAGTGCCAAAATATAACACAACATCAGGATAGTAACCTTCACACCTGTGTTATTCGAGTGCCAAAATAACACAAAACAGCAGGATAGTAACCTTCAATCCTGTGTTATTCCAGTGCCAAAATAACACAAAACAGCAGGATAGTAACTTTCACTACTGTGTTATTCCAGTGCCAAAATAACACCAAACAGAATGATAGTATACTTCACTCCTGTGTTATTCGAGTGCCAAAATAACATAAAACAGCAGGATAGTAAATTCACTCCTCTGTTATTCCAGTGCCAAAATAACACGAAACAGAACGATATTAACCTTCACTCCTGTGTTATTCGAGTGCCAAAAGAACACAACAGAGCAGGGTAGTTACCTTCAGTCCTGTTTTATTCGATTGTGAAAATAACGTAAAACACCAGGATAGCAACTTTCACACCTGTGTTAGTTGAGTGCCAAAACATAGCACAAAATCAAGATATTAACCTTCACACCTGTGTTATTCGAGTGCCAAAATAACACAAAACAGCAGGATAGTTACCTTCACACCTGTGTTTTCGAGTGCCAAAATAACACAAAATAGCAGGATAGTAACCTGCATTCCTGTGTTATTCGAGTGCCAAAATAACACCAAGTAGCAGGAAGTAACCTACACTCCTATGTTATTCAAATGCCAAAATAACACAATGCAGCAGGATAGTAACCTTCACTCCTGTGTTATCCCAGTGCCAAAATAACACAAAACAACAGGATAGAAACCTTCACTCCTGTGTTATTTGAATGCCAAAATAACACATATCTGCAGGATAGTAACCTGAACTCATGTGTCATTCAAATGCCAAAATAACTCACAACAGCAGGATAGTAACGATCACTCCTGTGTTATCCCAGCGCCAAAAAAACACAAAACAGCAGGACAGTTACCTTCATTCCTTTGTTATTCAAATGCCAAAATAAGGCAAAACTGCATGATAGTATACATCATTCCTGTGTTTTCCGAGTGCCAAAATAACACAAAAAAAGCAGGATAGTAACTTCACTCCTGTGTTATTCCAGTGCCAAAATAACACAAAGCAGCAGGATACTAACCTTCAATCCTGTGTTATTCGAGTGCCAAAATAACACAACAGAGCAGGATAGTAACCTTAACTCCTGTGTTATTCGAGGGCCAAAATATAACACAACAGCAGGATATTAACCTTCAACAGAGCAGGGCAGTTACATTCACTCCTGTTGTATTCGAATGCCAAAATAACATAAAACACCAGGATAGTAACTTTCACTCCTGTGTTATTACAGTGCCAAAATAACACAAAATAGCAGGATACTAACCTTCACTCCTGTGTTATTCGAGTGCCAAAATAACACAACAGAGCAGGATAGTAACCTTAACTCCTGTGTTATTCGAGGGCCAAAATATAACACAACAGCAGGATATTAACCTTCACTCATCTGTTATTCGAGTGCCAAAGTAACACAAAACAGCAGGATACTAACCTTCACTCCTGTGTTATTCGAGTGGCGAAATAACACAAAACAGCAGGATAGTAACCTTCACTCCTGTGTTATTCAAATGCCAAAATAATACAATACAGCAGGATAGTAACCTTCACTCCTGTGTTACTGAAATACCAAAATGACACATAACAGCAGGATATTAACCTTCACACCTTTATTATTCCAGTGCCAAAATAACACAAAACAGCAGGATAGTAACCTTCACTCCTGTGTTATTCAAATGCCAAAATAACACAATACAGCAGGATAGTAACCTTCACTCCTGTGTTACTCAAATGCCAAAATAACACAATACAGCAGGATAGTAACCTTCACTCCTGTGTTATTCAAATGCCAAAATAACACAATACAGCAGGATTGTAACATTCACTACTTTGTTATTCAAATGCCAAAATAACACAAAACAGAATGATAGTATACTTCACTCCTGTGTTATTCGAGTGCCAAATTAACACAAAACAGAAGGATATTAACCTTCACTCCTGTGTTATTCGAGTGCCAAAAGAACACAACAGAGCAGGGTAGTTACCTTCAATCCTGTTGTATTCGATTGCGAAAATAATGTAAAACACCAGGATAGTAACTTTCACTCCTGTGTTAGTTGAGTGCCAAAATATAACACAACATCAAGATATTAACCTTCACATCTGTGTTATTCGAGTGCCAAAATAACACAAAACAGCAGGATAGTTACCTTCACACCTGTGTTATTCCAGTGCAAAAATAACACAATACAGCAGGATAGTAACCTTCATTCCTGTGTTACTGAAATACCAAAATGACACAAAACAGCAGGATATTAACCTTCACTCCTTTGTTATTCCAGTGCCAAAATAACACAAAACAGCAGGATAGTAACCTTCAGTCCTGTGGTGTTGAAATACCAAAATTACACAAAACAGCAGGATAGTAACCTTCACTCCTGTGTTATCCCAGTGCCAAAATAACACAAAACAGCAGGATAGTAACCTTCACTCCTGTGTTATCCCAGTGCCAAAATAACACAAAACAGCAGGGTAGTAACCTTCACTCCTGTGTTATTCCACTGCCAAAATAACACAAAACAGCAGGATAGTAACCTTCACACCTGTGTTATTCAAATGCCAAAAGAACACAATACAGAAGGATAGTAACCTTAACTCCGTTCTTGTTGAAATACCAAAATGACAGAAAACAGCAGGATAGTAACCTTCCCTCCTGTGTTATTTGAGTGCCAAAATAACACAAAACAGCAGGATAGTAACTTTCACTCCTGTGTTATTCGAGTGCCAAAATAACACAAAAGAGCAGGATTGTAACCTTCACTCCTTTGTTATTCAAATGCTAAAATAACACAAAACAGCATGATAGTAACCTTCACTCCTGTGGTGTTGAAATACCAAAATTAGAGAAAACAGCAGGATAGTAACCTTCACTCCTTTGTTATCCCAGTGCCAAAATAACACAAAACAGCAGGATAGTAACCTTCACTCCTGTGTTATCCCAGTGCCAAAATAACTCAAAACAGCAGGGTAGTAACCTTCACTCCTTTGTTATTCCAGGGCCAAAATAACACAAACCAGCAGGAGCGTAAAATTCACTCCTGTGTTATTCGAGTGCCAAAATATCACAATACAGCAGGATAGTAACCTTCACTGCTGTGTTGCTAAAATACCAAAATAACACAAAACAGCAGGATAGTAACCTTCACTCCTTTGTTATTCCGGTGCCAAAATTACACAAAACAGCAGGATAGTATACTTCACTCCTGTCTTATTCGAGTGCCAAAATAACACAAAACAGCAGGATAGTAAATTCACTCCTCTGTTATTCCAGTGGCAAAATAACACAAAAGAGCAGGATAGTAGCCTTCACTCCTGTGTTATTCGAGTGCCAAAATAACACAAAACAGCAGGATATTAACCTTCACTCCTGTGTAATTTGAGTGCCAAAATAACACAACAGAGCAGGATAGTAACCTTCACACCTGAGTTATTCGAGTGCCAAAATAACAGAAATCATCAGGATAGTTACCTTCACTCCTGTGTTATCCCAGTGCCAAAATAACACAAAACAGCAGGAAATTAATCTTCACTCCTGTGTTATTCGAGTGCCAAAATAACACAAAACTGCAGGATAGTAACCTTCACTCCTGTGTTATTCAAATGTCAAAATAATACAATACAGCAGGATAGTAACCTTCACTCCGGTGTTACTGAAATACCAAAATGACACAAAACAGCAGGATATAGTAACCTTCACTCCTGTGTTACTCGAGTCCCAAAATAACACAACAGAGCAGGATAGTAACCTTCACTCCTGTGTTATTCAAATGCCAAAATAACACAATACAGCAGGATAGTAACCTTCACTCCTGTGTTATTCAAATGCCAAAATAACACAATACAGCAGGATAGTAACCTTCACTCCTGTGTTATTCGAGTGCCAAAATAACACAATACAGCAGGATAGTAACCTTCACTCCTGTGTTATTCAAATGCCAAAATAACACAATACAGCAGGATTGTAACATTCACTACTTTGTTATTCAAATGCCAAAATAACACAAAACAGAATGATAGTATACTTCACTCCTGTGTTATTCGAGTGCCAAAATAACACAAAACAGCTGGATATTAACCTTCACTCCTGTGTGATTCGAGCGCCAAATTAACACAACAGAGCAGGGTAGTTACCTTCACTCCTGTTTTATTCGATTGCCAAAATAACGTAAAACAACAGGATGGTAACTTTCACTCCTGTGTCAGTTGAGTGCCAATATATAACACAACATCAGGATATTAACCGTCCCACGTGTGTTATTCGAGTGCCAAAATAACACAAAACAGCAGGATAGTAACCTTCACTCCTGTGTTATTCGAGTGCAAAAATAACACAAAACAGCAGAATAGTTACCTTCACACCTGTGTTATTCAAATGCCAAAAGAGCACAATGCAGCAGGATAGTAACCTTAACTCCTTTCTTGTTGAAATACCAAAATGACAGAAAACAGCAGGATAGTTACCTTCACTCCTTTGTTATTCGAGTGCCAAAATTTACACAAAACAGCAGGATAGTAACCTTCACTCCTGTGTTATCCCAGTGCCAAAATAACACAAAACAGCAGGATAGTAACCTTCACTCCTTTGTTATTCGAGTGCCAAAATAACACAAAACAGCAGGATAGTAACCTTCACTCCTGTGTTATTCGAGTGCCAAAAGAACACAAAAGAACAGGATTGTAACCTTCACTCCTTTGTTATTCAAATGCCAAAATAACACAAAACAGCATGATAGTATACTTCACTCCTGTGTTATTCGAGTGCCACATTAACACAAAACAGCAGGATAGTAAATTCACTCCTCTGTTATTCCACTGCCAAAATAACACAAAACAGCAGGTTATTAACTTTCACTCCTGTGTTATTCGAGTGCCAAAATAACACAAAAGAGCAGGATTGTAACCTTCACTCCTTTGTTATTCAAATGCCAAAATGACACAAAACAGCATGATAGTAACCTTCACTCCTGTGGTGTTGAAATACCAAAATTAGAGAAAACAGCAGGATAGTAACCTTCACTCCTTTGTTATCCCAGTGCCAAAATAACACAAAACTGCAGGATAGTAACATTCACTCCTGTGTTATTCAAATGCCAAAATAACACAAAACAGCAGGATACTAACCTTCACTCCTGTGTTTCTGAAATACCAAAATGACACAAAACAGCAGGATATTATCCTTCACTCCTTTGTTATTCCAGGGCCAAAATAACACAAACCAGCAGGATCGTAAAATTCACTCCAGTGTTATTCGAGTGCCAAAATATCACAATACAGCAGGATAGTAACCTTCACTGCTGTGTTGCTGAAATACCAAAATAACACAAAACAGCAGGATAGTAACATTCACTCCTTTGTTATTCCGGTGCCAAAATTACACAAAACAGCAGGATAGTATACTTCACTCCTGTCTTATTCGAGTGCCAAAATAACACAAAACAGCAGGATAGTAGCCTTCACTCCTGTGTTATTCGAGTGCCAAAAAAACACAAAACAGCAGGATATTAACCTTCACTCCTGTGTGATTCGAGTGCCAAAATAACACAACAGAGCAGGATAGTAACCTTCACACCTGAGTTATTCGAGTGCCAAAATAACACAAAACAGCAGGATATTAACCTTCACTCCTGTGTGATTCGAGTGCCAAAATAACACAACAGAGCAGGATAGTAACCTTCACACCTGAGTTATTCGAGTGCCAAAATGACAGAAAACAGCAGGATAGTTACCTTCACACCTGTGTTATTCAAATGCTAAAAGAACACAATACAGCAGGATAGTAACCTTCACTCCGTTCTTGTTGAAATACCAAAATGGCAGAAAACAGCAGGATTGTAACCTTCACTCCTGTGTTATCCCAGTGCCAAAATAACACAAAACAGCAGGATAGTAACCTTCACTCCTTTGTTATCCCAGTGCCAAAATAACACAAAACAGCAGGATAGTTACCTTCACTCCTGTGTTATTTGTGTGTCAAAATAACACAAAACAGCAGGATAGTAACCTTCACTCCTGTGTTATTCGAGTGCCAAAATAACACAAAAGAACAGGATTGTAACCTTCACTCCAGTGTTATTCAAATGCCAAAATAACGCAAAACAGCATGATAGTATACTTCACTCCTGTGTTTTTCGAGTGCCACATTAACACAAAACAGCAGGATAGTAAATTCATTCCTCTGTTATTCCAGTGCCAAAATAACACAAAACAGCAGGATATTAACATTCACTCCTGTTTTATTCGAGTGCCAAAATAACACAAAAGAGCAGGATTGTAACCTTCACTCCTTTGTTATTCAAATGCCAAAATAACACAAAACAGCAGGATAGTAACCTTCACTCCTGTGGTGTTGAAATACCAAAATTAGAGAAAACAGCAGGGTAGTAACCTTCACTCCTTTGTTATCCCAGTGCCAAAATAACACAAAACTGCAGGATAGTAACATTTACTCCTGTGTTATTCGAGTGCCAAAATAATACAAAACAGCCGGATAGTAACCATCACACCTGTGTTATTCAAGTGACAAAATAACACAATACAGCAGGATAGTAACCTTCACTCCTGTGTTGTTGAAATACCAAAATGACACAAAACAGCAGGATATTAACCTTCAATCCTTTGTTATTCCAGGGCCAAAATAACACAAACCAGCAGGATAGTAACCTTCACTCCTCTGTTATTTGAGTGCCAAAATATCACAATACAGCAGGATAGTAACCTTCACTGCTGTGTTACTGAAATACCAAAATAACACAAAACAGCAGGATAGTAACCTTAAGTCCTTTGTTATTCCAGTCCCAAAATTACACAAAACAGCAGGATAGTAACCTTCACTCCTGTGTTAGTCCACTGCCAAAATAACACAAAACACCAGGATATTCACCTTCACTCCTGTGTTGTTCGAGTGCCAAAATAACACAAAAGAGCAAGATTGTAACCTTCACTCCTTTGTTATTCAAATGATAAAATAACACAAAACTGCAGGATAATAAATTCACTCCGCTGTTATTCCAGTGCCAAAATAACACAAACCAGCAGGATATCAACCTTCAATTCTGTGTTATTCGAGTGCCAAAATAACACAACAGAGCAGGGTAGTTACATTCACTCCAGTTTTATTCGATTGCCAAAATAATGTAAAACACCAGGATAATGACTTTCACTCCTGTTTTAGTTGAGTGCCAAAATATAACACAACATCAGGATAGTAACCTTCACACCTGTGTTATTCGAGTGCCAAAATAACACAAAACAGCAGGATAGTAACCTTCAATCCTGTGTTATTCCAGTGCCAAAATAACACAAAACAGCAGGATAGTAACTTTCACTACTGTGTTATTCCAGTGCCAAAATAACACCAAACAGAATGATAGTATACTTCACTCCTGTGTTATTCGAGTGCCAAAATAACATAAAACAGCAGGATAGTAAATTCACTCCTCTGTTATTCCAGTGCCAAAATAACACGAAACAGAACGATATTAACCTTCACTCCTGTGTTATTCGAGTGCCAAAAGAACACAACAGAGCAGGGTAGTTACCTTCAGTCCTGTTTTATTCGATTGTGAAAATAACGTAAAACACCAGGATAGCAACTTTCACACCTGTGTTAGTTGAGTGCCAAAACATAGCACAAAATCAAGATATTAACCTTCACACCTGTGTTATTCGAGTGCCAAAATAACACAAAACAGCAGGATAGTTACCTTCACACCTGTGTTTTCGAGTGCCAAAATAAACACAAAATAGCAGGATAGTAACCTGCATTCCTGTGTTATTCGAGTGCCAAAATAACACCAAGTAGCAGGAAGTAACCTACACTCCTATGTTATTCAAATGCCAAAATAACACAATGCAGCAGGATAGTAACCTTCACTCCTGTGTTATCCCAGTGCCAAAATAACACAAAACAACAGGATAGAAACCTTCACTCCTGTGTTATTTGAATGCCAAAATAACACATATCTGCAGGATAGTAACCTGAACTCATGTGTCATTCAAATGCCAAAATAACTCACAACAGCAGGATAGTAACGATCACTCCTGTGTTATCCCAGCGCCAAAAAAACACAAAACAGCAGGACAGTTACCTTCATTCCTTTGTTATTCAAATGCCAAAATAAGGCAAAACTGCATGATAGTATACATCATTCCTGTGTTTTCCGAGTGCCAAAATAACACAAAAAAAGCAGGATAGTAACTTCACTCCTGTGTTATTCCAGTGCCAAAATAACACAAAGCAGCAGGATACTAACCTTCAATCCTGTGTTATTCGAGTGCCAAAATAACACAACAGAGCAGGATAGTAACCTTAACTCCTGTGTTATTCGAGGGCCAAAATATAACACAACAGCAGGATATTAACCTTCAACAGAGCAGGGCAGTTACATTCACTCCTGTTGTATTCGAATGCCAAAATAACATAAAACACCAGGATAGTAACTTTCACTCCTGTGTTATTACAGTGCCAAAATAACACAAAATAGCAGGATACTAACCTTCACTCCTGTGTTATTCGAGTGCCAAAATAACACAACAGAGCAGGATAGTAACCTTAACTCCTGTGTTATTCGAGGGCCAAAATATAACACAACAGCAGGATATTAACCTTCACTCATCTGTTATTCGAGTGCCAAAGTAACACAAAACAGCAGGATACTAACCTTCACTCCTGTGTTATTCGAGTGGCGAAATAACACAAAACAGCAGGATAGTAACCTTCACTCCTGTGTTATTCAAATGCCAAAATAATACAATACAGCAGGATAGTAACCTTCACTCCTGTGTTACTGAAATACCAAAATGACACATAACAGCAGGATATTAACCTTCACTCCTGTGTTATTCAAATGCCAAAATAACACAATACAGCAGGATAGTAACCTTCACTCCTGTGTTACTCAAATGCCAAAATAACACAATACAGCAGGATAGTAACCTTCACTCCTGTGTTATTCAAATGCCAAAATAACACAATACAGCAGGATTGTAACATTCACTACTTTGTTATTCAAATGCCAAAATAACACAAAACAGAATGATAGTATACTTCACTCCTGTGTTATTCGAGTGCCAAATTAACACAAAACAGAAGGATATTAACCTTCACTCCTGTGTTATTCGAGTGCCAAAAGAACACAACAGAGCAGGGTAGTTACCTTCAATCCTGTTGTATTCGATTGCGAAAATAATGTAAAACACCAGGATAGTAACTTTCACTCCTGTGTTAGTTGAGTGCCAAAATATAACACAACATCAAGATATTAACCTTCACATCTGTGTTATTCGAGTGCCAAAATAACACAAAACAGCAGGATAGTTACCTTCACACCTGTGTTATTCCAGTGCAAAAATAACACAATACAGCAGGATAGTAACCTTCATTCCTGTGTTACTGAAATACCAAAATGACACAAAACAGCAGGATATTAACCTTCACTCCTTTGTTATTCCAGTGCCAAAATAACACAAAACAGCAGGATAGTAACCTTCAGTCCTGTGTTATTCCAGTGCCAAAATAACACAAAACAGCAGGATAGTAACCTTCACTCCTGTGTTATTCCAGTGCCAAAATAACACAAAACAGTAGGATAGCAACCTTCACTCCCGTGTTATTCAAGTGCCAAAATAACACAAAACAGCAGGATAGTAACTTTCACTCCTGTGTTATTCGAGTGCCAAAATAACACAAAACTGCAGGATAGTAACCTTCAGTCCTGTGTTATTCAAATGCCAAAATAACTCACAACAGCAGGATAGTAACCATCACTCCTGTGTTATCCCAGCGTCAAAAAAACACAAAACAGCAGGAAAGTAACTTTCACTCCTGTATTATATGAATTTCAAAAAACACAAAATTGCAGGATAGTAACCTTCACTCCTGTGTTATTCGAGTGCCAAAATAACACGATACAGCAGTATAGTAACCTTCACTCCTGTGTTACTGAAATACCAAAATGACACAAAACAGCAGGATATTAAACTTCACTCCTTTGTTATTCCAACGCCAAAATAACACAAAACAGCAGGATAGTAACCTTCTGTCCTCTGTTATTCCAGTGCCAAAATAACACAATACAACAGGATAGTAACCTTCGCTCCTGTGTTATTCGAGTGCCAAAATAACACAAAACAGCAGGATAGTAACCTTCACTGCTGTGTTATTCCAGTGCCAAAATAACACAAAACAGTAGGATAGCAACCTTCACTCCCGTGTTATTTGAGTGCCAAAATAACACAAAACAGCAGGACAGTAACTTCACTCCGGTGTTAATCGAATACTAAAATAACACAAAACAGCAGGATAGTAAACTTCACTCCTGTGTTATTCGAGTGCCAAAATAACACAAAGCAGCAGGATAGTAACTTTCACTCCTGTGTTATTCGAGTGCCAAAATAACACAAAATTGCAGGAGAGTATTCTTCAGTCCTGTGTTATTCAAATGCCAAAATAATACAATACAGCAAGATATTGGCCTTCAATCCTGCTATTGAAATACCAAGATGACAGAAATCATCAGGATAGTTACCTTCACTCCTGTGTTATTCGAGAGCAAAAATAACACAAAGTAGCAGGATAGTAACCTTCACTCCTGTGTTATCCCAGTGCCAAAATAACACAAAACAGCAGGAAATTAATCTTCACTCCTGTGTTATTCGAGTGCCAAAATAACACAAAACTGCAGGATAGTAACCTTCACTCCTGTGTTATTCAAATGTCAAAATAATACAATACAGCAGGATAGTAACCTTCACTCCGGTGTTACTGAAATACCAAAATGACACAAAACAGCAGGATATAGTAACCTTCACTCCTGTGTTAATCGAGTCCCAAAATAACACAACAGAGCAGGATAGTAACCTTCACTCCTGTGTTATTCAAATGCCAAAATAACACAAAACTGCAGGATAGTAACCTTCAGTCCTGTGTTATTCAAATGCCAAAATAACTCACAACAGCAGGATAGTAACCATCACTCCTGTGTTATCCCAGCGTCAAAAAAACACAAAACAGCAGGAAAGTAACTTTCACTCCTGTATTATACGAATTTCAAAAAACACAAAATTGCAGGATAGTAACCTTCACTCCTGTGTTATTCGAGTGCCAAAATAACACAAAACAGTAGGATAGCAACCTTCACTCCCGTGTTATTCAAATGCCAAAATAACACAAAACAGCAGGATAGTAACTTTCACTCCTGTGTTATTCGAGTGCCAAAATAACACAAAACTGCAGGATAGTAACCTTCAGTCCTGTGTTATTCAAATGCCAAAATAACACAATACAGCAGGATTGTAACATTCACTACTTTGTTATTCAAATGCCAAAATAACACAAAACAGAATGATAGTATACTTCACTCCTGTGTTATTCGAGTGCCAAATTAACACAAAACAGAAGGATATTAACCTTCACTCCTGTGTTATTCGAGTGCCAAAAGAACACAACAGAGCAGGGTAGTTACCTCAATCCTGTTGTATTCGATTGCGAAAATAATGTAAAACACCAGGATAGTAACTTTCACTCCTGTGTTAGTTGAGTGCCAAAATATAACACAACATCAAGATATTAACCTTCACATCTGTGTTATTCGAGTGCCAAAATAACACAAAACAGCAGGATAGTTACCTTCACACCTGTGTTATTCCAGTGCAAAAATAACACAATACAGCAGGATAGTAACCTTCATTCCTGTGTTACTGAAATACCAAAATGACACAAAACAGCAGGATATTAACCTTCACTCCTTTGTTATTCCAGTGCCAAAATAACACAAAACAGCAGGATAGTAACCTTCAGTCCTGTGTTATTCCAGTGCCAAAATAACACAAAACAGCAGGATAGTAACCTTCACTCCTGTGTTATTCCAGTGCCAAAATAACACAAAACAGTAGGATAGCAACCTTCACTCCCGTGTTATTCAAGTGCCAAAATAACACAAAACAGCAGGATAGTAACTTTCACTCCTGTGTTATTCGAGTGCCAAAATAACACAAAACTGCAGGATAGTAACCTTCAGTCCTGTGTTATTCAAATGCCAAAATAACTCACAACAGCAGGATAGTAACCATCACTCCTGTGTTATCCCAGCGTCAAAAAAACACAAAACAGCAGGAAAGTAACTTTCACTCCTGTATTATATGAATTTCAAAAAACACAAAATTGCAGGATAGTAACCTTCACTCCTGTGTTATTCGAGTGCCAAAATAACACGATACAGCAGTATAGTAACCTTCACTCCTGTGTTACTGAAATACCAAAATGACACAAAACAGCAGGATATTAAACTTCACTCCTTTGTTATTCCAACGCCAAAATAACACAAAACAGCAGGATAGTAACCTTCTGTCCTCTGTTATTCCAGTGCCAAAATAACACAATACAACAGGATAGTAACCTTCGCTCCTGTGTTATTCGAGTGCCAAAATAACACAAAACAGCAGGATAGTAACCTTCACTGCTGTGTTATTCCAGTGCCAAAATAACACAAAACAGTAGGATAGCAACCTTCACTCCCGTGTTATTTGAGTGCCAAAATAACACAAAACAGCAGGACAGTAACTTCACTCCGGTGTTAATCGAATACTAAAATAACACAAAACAGCAGGATAGTAAACTTCACTCCTGTGTTATTCGAGTGCCAAAATAACACAAAGCAGCAGGATAGTAACTTTCACTCCTGTGTTATTCGAGTGCCAAAATAACACAAAATTGCAGGAGAGTATTCTTCAGTCCTGTGTTATTCAAATGCCAAAATAATACAATACAGCAAGATATTGGCCTTCAATCCTGTTATTGAAATACCAAGATGACAGAAATCATCAGGATAGTTACCTTCACTCCTGTGTTATTCGAGAGCAAAAATAACACAAAGTAGCAGGATAGTAACCTTCACTCCTGTGTTATCCCAGTGCCAAAATAACACAAAACAGCAGGAAATTAATCTTCACTCCTGTGTTATTCGAGTGCCAAAATAACACAAAACAGCAGGATAGTAACCTTCACTCCTGTGTTATTCAAATGTCAAAATAATACAATACAGCAGGATAGTAACCTTCACTCCGGTGTTACTGAAATACCAAAATGACACAAAACAGCAGGATATAGTAACCTTCACTCCTGTGTTAATCGAGTCCCAAAATAACACAACAGAGCAGGATAGTAACCTTCACTCCTGTGTTATTCAAATGCCAAAATAACACAAAACTGCAGGATAGTAACCTTCAGTCCTGTGTTATTCAAATGCCAAAATAACTCACAACAGCAGGATAGTAACCATCACTCCTGTGTTATCCCAGCGTCAAAAAAACACAAAACAGCAGGAAAGTAACTTTCACTCCTGTATTATACGAATTTCAAAAAACACAAAATTGCAGGATAGTAACCTTCACTCCTGTGTTATTCGAGTGCCAAAATAACACAAAACAGTAGGATAGCAACCTTCACTCCCGTGTTATTCAAATGCCAAAATAACACAAAACAGCAGGATAGTAACTTTCACTCCTGTGTTATTCGAGTGCCAAAATAACACAAAACTGCAGGATAGTAACCTTCAGTCCTGTGTTATTCAAATGCCAAAATAACACAATACAGCAGGATTGTAACATTCACTACTTTGTTATTCAAATGCCAAAATAACACAAAACAGAATGATAGTATACTTCACTCCTGTGTTATTCGAGTGCCAAATTAACACAAAACAGAAGGATATTAACCTTCACTCCTGTGTTATTCGAGTGCCAAAAGAACACAACAGAGCAGGGTAGTTACCTTCAATCCTGTTGTATTCGATTGCGAAAATAATGTAAAACACCAGGATAGTAACTTTCACTCCTGTGTTAGTTGAGTGCCAAAATATAACACAACATCAAGATATTAACCTTCACATCTGTGTTATTCGAGTGCCAAAATAACACAAAACAGCAGGATAGTTACCTTCACACCTGTGTTATTCCAGTGCAAAAATAACACAATACAGCAGGATAGTAACCTTCATTCCTGTGTTACTGAAATACCAAAATGACACAAAACAGCAGGATATTAACCTTCACTCCTTTGTTATTCCAGTGCCAAAATAACACAAAACAGCAGGATAGTAACCTTCAGTCCTGTGTTATTCCAGTGCCAAAATAACACAAAACAGCAGGATAGTAACCTTCACTCCTGTGTTATTCCAGTGCCAAAATAACACAAAACAGTAGGATAGCAACCTTCACTCCCGTGTTATTCAAGTGCCAAAATAACACAAAACAGCAGGATAGTAACTTTCACTCCTGTGTTATTCGAGTGCCAAAATAACACAAAACTGCAGGATAGTAACCTTCAGTCCTGTGTTATTCAAATGCCAAAATAACTCACAACAGCAGGATAGTAACCATCACTCCTGTGTTATCCCAGCGTCAAAAAAACACAAAACAGCAGGAAAGTAACTTTCACTCCTGTATTATATGAATTTCAAAAAACACAAAATTGCAGGATAGTAACCTTCACTCCTGTGTTATTCGAGTGCCAAAATAACACAAAACAGCAGGATAGTTACCTTCACACCTGTGTTATCCCATTGCCAAAATAACACAAAACAACAGGATAGAAACCTTCACTCCTGTGTTATTTGAATGCCAAAATAACACATATCTGCAGGATAGTAACCTGAACTCATGTGTCATTCAAATGCCAAAATAACTCACAACAGCAGGATAGTAACGATCACTCCTGTGTTATCCCAGCGCCAAAAAAACACAAAACAGCAGGATAGTTACCTTCACTCCTGTGTTATTTGAGTGCCAAAATAACACAAAAGAGCAGGATTGTAACCTTCATTCTTTTGTTATTCAAATGCCAAAATAAGGCCAAACTGCATGATAGTATACATCACTCCTGTGTTTTCCGAGTGCCAAAATAACACAAAAAAAGCAGGATAGTAACTTCACTCCTGTGTTATTCCAGTGCCAAAATAACACAAAGCAGCAGGATACCAACCTTCAATCCTGTGTTATTCGGATGCCAAAATAACACAACAGAGCAGGGCAGTTACATTCACTCCTGTTGTATTCGAATGCCAAAATAACATAAAATACCAGGATAGTAACTTTCACTCCTGTGTTATTACAGTGCCAAAATAACACAAAATAGCAGGATACTAACCTTCACTCCTGTGTTATTCGAGTGCCAAAATAACACAAAACAGTAGGATAGCAACCTTCACTCCCGTGTTATTCAAATGCCAAAATAACACAAAACAGCAGGATAGTAACTTTCACTCCTGTGTTATTCGAGTGCCAAAATAACACAAAACTGCAGGATAGTAACCTTCAGTCCTGTGTTATTCAAATGCCAAAATAACACAATACAGCAGGATTGTAACATTCACTACTTTGTTATTCAAATGCCAAAATAACACAAAACAGAATGATAGTATACTTCACTCCTGTGTTATTCGAGTGCCAAATTAACACAAAACAGAAGGATATTAACCTTCACTCCTGTGTTATTCGAGTGCCAAAAGAACACAACAGAGCAGGGTAGTTACCTTCAATCCTGTTGTATTCGATTGCGAAAATAATGTAAAACACCAGGATAGTAACTTTCACTCCTGTGTTAGTTGAGTGCCAAAATATAACACAACATCAAGATATTAACCTTCACATCTGTGTTATTCGAGTGCCAAAATAACACAAAACAGCAGGATAGTTACCTTCACACCTGTGTTATTCCAGTGCAAAAATAACACAATACAGCAGGATAGTAACCTTCATTCCTGTGTTACTGAAATACCAAAATGACACAAAACAGCAGGATATTAACCTTCACTCCTTTGTTATTCCAGTGCCAAAATAACACAAAACAGCAGGATAGTAACCTTCAGTCCTGTGTTATTCCAGTGCCAAAATAACACAAAACAGCAGGATAGTAACCTTCACTCCTGTGTTATTCCAGTGCCAAAATAACACAAAACAGTAGGATAGCAACCTTCACTCCCGTGTTATTCAAGTGCCAAAATAACACAAAACAGCAGGATAGTAACTTTCACTCCTGTGTTATTCGAGTGCCAAAATAACACAAAACTGCAGGATAGTAACCTTCAGTCCTGTGTTATTCAAATGCCAAAATAACTCACAACAGCAGGATAGTAACCATCACTCCTGTGTTATCCCAGCGTCAAAAAAACACAAAACAGCAGGAAAGTAACTTTCACTCCTGTATTATATGAATTTCAAAAAACACAAAATTGCAGGATAGTAACCTTCACTCCTGTGTTATTCGAGTGCCAAAATAACACGATACAGCAGTATAGTAACCTTCACTCCTGTGTTACTGAAATACCAAAATGACACAAAACAGCAGGATATTAAACTTCACTCCTTTGTTATTCCAACGCCAAAATAACACAAAACAGCAGGATAGTAACCTTCTGTCCTCTGTTATTCCAGTGCCAAAATAACACAATACAACAGGATAGTAACCTTCGCTCCTGTGTTATTCGAGTGCCAAAATAACACAAAACAGCAGGATAGTAACCTTCACTGCTGTGTTATTCCAGTGCCAAAATAACACAAAACAGTAGGATAGCAACCTTCACTCCCGTGTTATTTGAGTGCCAAAATAACACAAAACAGCAGGACAGTAACTTCACTCCGGTGTTAATCGAATACTAAAATAACACAAAACAGCAGGATAGTAAACTTCACTCCTGTGTTATTCGAGTGCCAAAATAACACAAAGCAGCAGGATAGTAACTTTCACTCCTGTGTTATTCGAGTGCCAAAATAACACAAAATTGCAGGAGAGTATTCTTCAGTCCTGTGTTATTCAAATGCCAAAATAATACAATACAGCAAGATATTGGCCTTCAATCCTGCTATTGAAATACCAAGATGACAGAAATCATCAGGATAGTTACCTTCACTCCTGTGTTATTCGAGAGCAAAAATAACACAAAGTAGCAGGATAGTAACCTTCACTCCTGTGTTATCCCAGTGCCAAAATAACACAAAACAGCAGGAAATTAATCTTCACTCCTGTGTTATTCGAGTGCCAAAATAACACAAAACTGCAGGATAGTAACCTTCACTCCTGTGTTATTCAAATGTCAAAATAATACAATACAGCAGGATAGTAACCTTCACTCCGGTGTTACTGAAATACCAAAATGACACAAAACAGCAGGATATAGTAACCTTCACTCCTGTGTTAATCGAGTCCCAAAATAACACAACAGAGCAGGATAGTAACCTTCACTCCTGTGTTATTCAAATGCCAAAATAACACAAAACTGCAGGATAGTAACCTTCAGTCCTGTGTTATTCAAATGCCAAAATAACTCACAACAGCAGGATAGTAACCATCACTCCTGTGTTATCCCAGCGTCAAAAAAACACAAAACAGCAGGAAAGTAACTTTCACTCCTGTATTATATGAATTTCAAAAAACACAAAATTGCAGGATAGTAACCTTCACTCCTGTGTTATTCGAGTGCCAAAATAACACGATACAGCAGTATAGTAACCTTCACTCCTGTGTTACTGAAATACCAAAATGACACAAAACAGCAGGATATTAAACTTCACTCCTTTGTTATTCCAACGCCAAAATAACACAAAACAGCAGGATAGTAACCTTCTGTCCTCTGTTATTCCAGTGCCAAAATAACACAATACAACAGGATAGTAACCTTCGCTCCTGTGTTATTCGAGTGCCAAAATAACACAAAACAGCAGGATAGTAACCTTCACTGCTGTGTTATTCCAGTGCCAAAATAACACAAAACAGTAGGATAGCAACCTTCACTCCCGTGTTATTTGAGTGCCAAAATAACACAAAACAGCAGGACAGTAACTTCACTCCGGTGTTAATCGAATACTAAAATAACACAAAACAGCAGGATAGTAAACTTCACTCCTGTGTTATTCGAGTGCCAAAATAACACAAAGCAGCAGGATAGTAACTTTCACTCCTGTGTTATTCGAGTGCCAAAATAACACAAAATTGCAGGAGAGTATTCTTCAGTCCTGTGTTATTCAAATGCCAAAATAATACAATACAGCAAGATATTGGCCTTCAATCCTGCTATTGAAATACCAAGATGACAGAAATCATCAGGATAGTTACCTTCACTCCTGTGTTATTCGAGAGCAAAAATAACACAAAGTAGCAGGATAGTAACCTTCACTCCTGTGTTATCCCAGTGCCAAAATAACACAAAACAGCAGGAAATTAATCTTCACTCCTGTGTTATTCGAGTGCCAAAATAACACAAAACTGCAGGATAGTAACCTTCACTCCTGTGTTATTCAAATGTCAAAATAATACAATACAGCAGGATAGTAACCTTCACTCCGGTGTTACTGAAATACCAAAATGACACAAAACAGCAGGATATAGTAACCTTCACTCCTGTGTTAATCGAGTCCCAAAATAACACAACAGAGCAGGATAGTAACCTTCACTCCTGTGTTATTCAAATGCCAAAATAACACAAAACTGCAGGATAGTAACCTTCAGTCCTGTGTTATTCAAATGCCAAAATAACTCACAACAGCAGGATAGTAACCATCACTCCTGTGTTATCCCAGCGTCAAAAAAACACAAAACAGCAGGAAAGTAACTTTCACTCCTGTATTATACGAATTTCAAAAAACACAAAATTGCAGGATAGTAACCTTCACTCCTGTGTTATTCGAGTGCCAAAATAACACAAAACAGTAGGATAGCAACCTTCACTCCCGTGTTATTCAAATGCCAAAATAACACAAAACAGCAGGATAGTAACTTTCACTCCTGTGTTATTCGAGTGCCAAAATAACACAAAACTGCAGGATAGTAACCTTCAGTCCTGTGTTATTCAAATGCCAAAATAACACAATACAGCAGGATTGTAACATTCACTACTTTGTTATTCAAATGCCAAAATAACACAAAACAGAATGATAGTATACTTCACTCCTGTGTTATTCGAGTGCCAAAATAACACAACAGAGCAGGGTAGTTACCTTCAATCCTGTTGTATTCGATTGCAAAAATAACATAAAACACCAGGATAGTAACTTTCACTCCTGTGTTAGTTGAGTGCCAAAATATAACACAACATCAAGATATTAACCTTCAGATCTGTGTTATTCGAGTGCCAAAATAACATAAAACACCAGGATAGTAACTTTCACTCCTGTGTTAGTTGAGTGCCAAAATATAACACAACATCAAGATATTAACCTTCACATCTGTGTTATTCGAGTGCCAAAATAACACAAAACAGCAGGATAGTAACCTTCATTCTACTGATATTCGAGTGGCAAAATAACACAAAACAGCAGGATAGTTACCTTCACACCTGTGTTATTTGAGTGCCAAAATAACACAAAGTGGCAGGATAGTAACCTTCACTCCTGTGTTATTCCAGTGCAAAAATAACACAATACAGCAGGATAGCAACCTTCACTCCTGTGTTACTGAAATACCAAAATGACACAAAACAGCAGGATATTAACCTTCACTCCTTTGTTATTCCAACGCCAAAATGACACAAAACAGCAGGATATTAACCTTCACTCCTTTGTTATTCCAGTGCCAAAATAACACAAAACAGCAGGATAGTAACCTTCAGTCCTGTGTTATTCCAGTGCCAAAATAACACAAAACAGCAGGATAGTAACCTTCACTCCTGTGTTATTCCAGTGCCAAAATAACACAAAACAGTAGGATAGCAACCTTCACTCCCGTGTTATTCAAGTGCCAAAATAACACAAAACAGCAGGATAGTAACTTTCACTCCTGTGTTATTCGAGTGCCAAAATAACACAAAACTGCAGGATAGTAACCTTCAGTCCTGTGTTATTCAAATGCCAAAATAACTCACAACAGCAGGATAGTAACCATCACTCCTGTGTTATCCCAGCGTCAAAAAAACACAAAACAGCAGGAAAGTAACTTTCACTCCTGTATTATATGAATTTCAAAAAACACAAAATTGCAGGATAGTAACCTTCACTCCTGTGTTATTCGAGTGCCAAAATAACACAAAACAGCAGGATAGTTACCTTCACACCTGTGTTATCCCATTGCCAAAATAACACAAAACAACAGGATAGAAACCTTCACTCCTGTGTTATTTGAATGCCAAAATAACACATATCTGCAGGATAGTAACCTGAACTCATGTGTCATTCAAATGCCAAAATAACTCACAACAGCAGGATAGTAACGATCACTCCTGTGTTATCCCAGCGCCAAAAAAACACAAAACAGCAGGATAGTTACCTTCACTCCTGTGTTATTTGAGTGCCAAAATAACACAAAAGAGCAGGATTGTAACCTTCATTCTTTTGTTATTCAAATGCCAAAATAAGGCCAAACTGCATGATAGTATACATCACTCCTGTGTTTTCCGAGTGCCAAAATAACACAAAAAAAGCAGGATAGTAACTTCACTCCTGTGTTATTCCAGTGCCAAAATAACACAAAGCAGCAGGATACCAACCTTCAATCCTGTGTTATTCGGATGCCAAAATAACACAACAGAGCAGGGCAGTTACATTCACTCCTGTTGTATTCGAATGCCAAAATAACATAAAATACCAGGATAGTAACTTTCACTCCTGTGTTATTACAGTGCCAAAATAACACAAAATAGCAGGATACTAACCTTCACTCCTGTGTTATTCGAGTGCCAAAATAACACAACAGAGCAGGATAGTAACCTTAACTCCTGTGTTATTCGAGGGCCAAAATATAACACAACAGCAGGATATTAACCTTCACTCATCTGTTATTCGAGTGCCAAAGTAACACAAAACAGCAGGATACTAACCTTCACTCCTGTGTTATTCGAGTGGCGAAATAACACAAAACAGCAGGATAGTAACCTTCACTCCTGTGTTATTCAAATGCCAAAATAATACAATACAGCAGGATAGTAACCTTCACTCCTGTGTTACTGAAATACCAAAATGACACATAACAGCAGGATATTAACCTTCACACCTTTATTATTCCAGTGCCAAAATAACACAAAACAGCAGGATAGTAACCTTCACTCCTGTGTTATTCAAATGCCAAAATAACACAATACAGCAGGATAGTAACCTTCACTCCTGTGTTACTCAAATGCCAAAATAACACAATACAGCAGGATAGTAACCTTCACTCCTGTGTTATTCAAATGCCAAAATAACACAATACAGCAGGATTGTAACATTCACTACTTTGTTATTCAAATGCCAAAATAACACAAAACAGAATGATAGTATACTTCACTCCTGTGTTATTCGAGTGCCAAATTAATACAAAACAGAAGGATATTAACCTTCACTCCTGTGTTATTCGAGTGCCAAAAGAACACAACAGAGCAGGGTAGTTACCTTCAATCCTGTTGTATTCGATTGCGAAAATAATGTAAAACACCAGGATAGTAACTTTCACTCCTGTGTTAGTTGAGTGCCAAAATATAACACAACATCAAGATATTAACCTTCACATCTGTGTTATTCGAGTGCCAAAATAACACAAAACAGCAGGATAGTTACCTTCACACCTGTGTTATTCCAGTGCAAAAATAACACAATACAGCAGGATAGTAACCTTCATTCCTGTGTTACTGAAATACCAAAATGACACAAAACAGCAGGATATTAACCTTCACTCCTTTGTTATTCCAGTGCCAAAATAACACAAAACAGCAGGATAGTAACCTTCAGTCCTGTGTTATTCCAGTGCCAAAATAACACAAAACAGCAGGATAGTAACCTTCACTCCTGTGTTATTCCAGTGCCAAAATAACACAAAACAGTAGGATAGCAACCTTCACTCCCGTGTTATTCAAGTGCCAAAATAACACAAAACAGCAGGATAGTAACTTTCACTCCTGTGTTATTCGAGTGCCAAAATAACACAAAACTGCAGGATAGTAACCTTCAGTCCTGTGTTATTCAAATGCCAAAATAACTCACAACAGCAGGATAGTAACCATCACTCCTGTGTTATCCCAGCGTCAAAAAAACACAAAACAGCAGGAAAGTAACTTTCACTCCTGTATTATATGAATTTCAAAAAACACAAAATTGCAGGATAGTAACCTTCACTCCTGTGTTATTCGAGTGCCAAAATAACACGATACAGCAGTATAGTAACCTTCACTCCTGTGTTACTGAAATACCAAAATGACACAAAACAGCAGGATATTAAACTTCACTCCTTTGTTGTTCCAACGCCAAAATAACACAAAACAGCAGGATAGTAACCTTCTGTCCTCTGTTATTCCAGTGCCAAAATAACACAATACAACAGGATAGTAACCTTCGCTCCTGTGTTATTCGAGTGCCAAAATAACACAAAACAGCAGGATAGTAACCTTCACTGCTGTGTTATTCCAGTGCCAAAATAACACAAAACAGTAGGATAGCAACCTTCACTCCCGTGTTATTTGAGTGCCAAAATAACACAAAACAGCAGGACAGTAACTTCACTCCGGTGTTAATCGAATACTAAAATAACACAAAACAGCAGGATAGTAAACTTCACTCCTGTGTTATTCGAGTGCCAAAATAACACAAAGCAGCAGGATAGTAACTTTCACTCCTGTGTTATTCGAGTGCCAAAATAACACAAAATTGCAGGAGAGTATTCTTCAGTCCTGTGTTATTCAAATGCCAAAATAATACAATACAGCAAGATATTGGCCTTCAATCCTGCTATTGAAATACCAAGATGACAGAAATCATCAGGATAGTTACCTTCACTCCTGTGTTATTCGAGAGCAAAAATAACACAAAGTAGCAGGATAGTAACCTTCACTCCTGTGTTATCCCAGTGCCAAAATAACACAAAACAGCAGGAAATTAATCTTCACTCCTGTGTTATTCGAGTGCCAAAATAACACAAAACTGCAGGATAGTAACCTTCACTCCTGTGTTATTCAAATGTCAAAATAATACAATACAGCAGGATAGTAACCTTCACTCCGGTGTTACTGAAATACCAAAATGACACAAAACAGCAGGATATAGTAACCTTCACTCCTGTGTTAATCGAGTCCCAAAATAACACAACAGAGCAGGATAGTAACCTTCACTCCTGTGTTATTCAAATGCCAAAATAACACAAAACTGCAGGATAGTAACCTTCAGTCCTGTGTTATTCAAATGCCAAAATAACTCACAACAGCAGGATAGTAACCATCACTCCTGTGTTATCCCAGCGTCAAAAAAACACAAAACAGCAGGAAAGTAACTTTCACTCCTGTATTATACGAATTTCAAAAAACACAAAATTGCAGGATAGTAACCTTCACTCCTGTGTTATTCGAGTGCCAAAATAACACAAAACAGTAGGATAGCAACCTTCACTCCCGTGTTATTCAAATGCCAAAATAACACAAAACAGCAGGATAGTAACTTTCACTCCTGTGTTATTCGAGTGCCAAAATAACACAAAACTGCAGGATAGTAACCTTCAGTCCTGTGTTATTCAAATGCCAAAATAACACAATACAGCAGGATTGTAACATTCACTACTTTGTTATTCAAATGCCAAAATAACACAAAACAGAATGATAGTATACTTCACTCCTGTGTTATTCGAGTGCCAAAATAACACAACAGAGCAGGGTAGTTACCTTCAATCCTGTTGTATTCGATTGCAAAAATAACATAAAACACCAGGATAGTAACTTTCACTCCTGTGTTAGTTGAGTGCCAAAATATAACACAACATCAAGATATTAACCTTCAGATCTGTGTTATTCGAGTGCCAAAATAACATAAAACACCAGGATAGTAACTTTCACTCCTGTGTTAGTTGAGTGCCAAAATATAACACAACATCAAGATATTAACCTTCACATCTGTGTTATTCGAGTGCCAAAATAACACAAAACAGCAGGATAGTAACCTTCATTCTACTGATATTCGAGTGGCAAAATAACACAAAACAGCAGGATAGTTACCTTCACACCTGTGTTATTTGAGTGCCAAAATAACACAAAGTGGCAGGATAGTAACCTTCACTCCTGTGTTATTCCAGTGCAAAAATAACACAATACAGCAGGATAGCAACCTTCACTCCTGTGTTACTGAAATACCAAAATGACACAAAACAGCAGGATATTAACCTTCACTCCTTTGTTATTCCAACGCCAAAATGACACAAAACAGCAGGATATTAACCTTCACTCCTTTGTTATTCCAGTGCCAAAATAACACAAAACAGCAGGATAGTAACCTTCAGTCCTGTGTTATTCCAGTGCCAAAATAACACAAAACAGCAGGATAGTAACCTTCACTCCTGTGTTATTCCAGTGCCAAAATAACACAAAACAGTAGGATAGCAACCTTCACTCCCGTGTTATTCAAGTGCCAAAATAACACAAAACAGCAGGATAGTAACTTTCACTCCTGTGTTATTCGAGTGCCAAAATAACACAAAACTGCAGGATAGTAACCTTCAGTCCTGTGTTATTCAAATGCCAAAATAACTCACAACAGCAGGATAGTAACCATCACTCCTGTGTTATCCCAGCGTCAAAAAAACACAAAACAGCAGGAAAGTAACTTTCACTCCTGTATTATACGAATTTCAAAAAACACAAAATTGCAGGATAGTAACCTTCACTCCTGTGTTATTCGAGTGCCAAAATAACACGATACAGCAGTATAGTAACCTTCACTCCTGTGTTACTGAAATACCAAAATGACACAAAACAGCAGGATATTAAATTTCACTCCTTTGTTATTCTAACGCCAAAATAACACAAAACAGCAGGATAGTAACCTTCTGTCCTCTGTTATTCCAGTGCCAAAATAACACAATACAACAGGATAGTAACCTTCGCTCCTGTGTTATTCGAGTGCCAAAATAACACAAAACAGCAGGATAGTAACCTTCACTGCTGTGTTATTCCAGTGCCAAAATAACACAAAACAGTAGGAAAGTAACCTTCACTCCTGTATTATACGAGTTTCAAAAAACACAAAATTGCAGGATATTAACCTTCACTCCTGTGTTATTCGAGTGCCAAAATAACACGATACAGCAGTATAGTAACCTTCACTCCTATGTTACTGAAATACCAAAATGACACAAAACAGCAGGATATTAACCTTCACTCCTTTGTTATTCCAACGCCAAAATAACACAAAACAGCAGGATAGTAACCTTCTGTCCTCTGTTATTCCAGTACCAAAATAACACAATACAGCAGGATAGTAACCTTCGCTCTTGTGTTATGCGAGTGCCAAAATAACACAAAACAGCAGGATAGTAACCTTCATTGCTGTGTTATTCCAGTGCCAAAATAACACAAAACAGTAGGATAGCAACCTTCACTCCCGTGTTATTCGAGTGCCAAAATAACACAAAACAGCAGAATAGTATCTTCACTCCGGTGTTAATCGAATGCTAAAATAACACAAAACAGCAGGATAGTAAACTTCACTCCTGTGTTATTTGAGTGCCAAAATAACACAAAATTGCAGGATAGTATTCTTCAGTCCTGTGTTATTCAAATGCCAAAATAATACAATACAGCAAGATATTGGCCTTCAATCCTGTTATTGAAATACCAAGATGACAGAAATCATCAGGATAGTTACCTTCACTCCTGTGTTATTCGAGAGCAAAAATAACACAAAGTGGCAGGATAGTAACCTTCACTCCTGTGTTATCCCAGTGCCAAAATAACACAAAACAGCAGGAAATTAAGCTCCACTCCTGTGTTATTCGAGTGCCAAAATAACACAAAACTGCAGGATAGTAACATTCACTCCTGTGTTATTCAAATGTCAAAATAATACAATACAGCAGGATAGTAACCGTCACTCCGGTGTTACTGAAATACCAAAATGACAGAAAACAGCAGGATAGTAACCTTCACTCCTTTGTTATTCCAGTGCCAAAATAACACAAGACAGCAGGATAGTAACATTCACTTCTGTGTTATTTGAGTGCCAAAATAACACAAATCAGTAGGATAGTAACCTTAACTCCTGTGTCATTCAAATGCCAAAATAACTCAAAACAGCAGGATAGTAACCATCACTCCTGTGTTATCCCAGCGCCAAAATGACACAAAACAGCAGGATATTAACCTTCACTCCTGTGAGATTCGAGTGCCAAAAAAACAGAAAAGAGCAGGATTGTAACCTTCACTCCTTTGTTATTCAAATGCCAAAATAACACAAAGAGCAGGATAGTAACCTTCACTTCTGTGTTATTCGAGTGCCAAAATAACACAAAACAGCAGGATATTAACCTTCACTCCCGTGTGATTCGAGTGCCAAAATAACACAACAGAGCAGGGTAGTTACCTTCACTGCTGTTTTATTCGATTTCCAAAATAACGTAAAACACTAGGATAGTAACTTTCACTCCTGTGTTAGTTGAGTGCCAAAATATAACACAACAGGAGGAAGTTAACCTTCACACCTGTGTTATTCGAGTGCCAAAATAACACAAAAGAGCAGGATAGTAATCTTCACACCTGTGTTATTCGAGTGCCAAAATAACACAAAACAGCAGGATATTAACCTTCAATCGTTTGTTATTCCAGGGCCGAAATAACACAAACGAGCAGGATAGTAACCTTCACTCCTGCGTTATTCGAGTGCCAAAATGACACAATACAGCAGGATAGTAACCTTCACTGCTGTGTTACTGAAATACCAAAATAACACAAAACAGCAGGATAGTAACCTTCACTCCTTTGTTATTTCGCTGCCAAAATAACACAAAACAGCAGGATTGTAACCTTCATTTCAATCCTATTCGAGTGCCAAAATAACACAAAAGAGCAGGATAGTAATCTTCACACCTGTGTTATTCGAGTGCCAAAATAACACAAAAGAGCAGGATAGTAATCTTCACACCTGTGTTATTCGAGTGCCAAAATAACACAAAAGAGCAGGATAGTAGCCTTCACTCCTGTGTTATTCGAGTGCCAAAATAACACAAAACAGCAGGATACTAACCTTCACTACTGTGTTATTCCAGTGCCAAAATAACACAAACGAGCAGGATAGTAACATTCACTCCTGTGTTATTCGAGTGCCAAAATAACACAATACAGCAGGATAGTAACCTTCACTGCTGTGTTACTGAAATACCAAAATAACACAAAACAGCAGGATAGTAACCTTCACTCCTTTGTTATTCCGCTGCCAAAATAACACAAAACAGCAGGATAGTATACTTCACTCCTGTCTTATTCGAGTGCCAAAATAACACAAAACAGCAGGATAGTAAATTCACTCCTCTGTTATTCCAGTGCCAAAATAACACAAAACAGCAGGATATTAACCTTCAATCCTGTGTTATTCGAGTGCCAAAATAACACAACACTGCAGGGTAGTTACCTTCACTCCTGTTTTATTCGATTGCCAAATAACGTAAAACACCAGGATAATAACTTTTACTCCTGTTTTAGAAGTGCCAAAATATAACACAACATCAGGATATTAACCTTCACACCTGTGATATTCAGGTGCCAAAATAACACAAAACAGCAGGATAGTAACCTTCACACGTGTGTTATTCGAGTGCCAAAATAACACAGAAGAGCAGGATAGTAACCTTCACTCCTGTGTTATTCGAGTGCCAAAATAACACAAAGTAGCAGGAAGTAACCTTCACTCCTATGTTATTCAAATGCCAAAATAACACAAAGCAGCAGGATAGTA
Organism: Isurus oxyrinchus; assembly: GCA_026770705.1. NCBI lineage: Eukaryota > Metazoa > Chordata > Chondrichthyes > Lamniformes > Lamnidae > Isurus > Isurus oxyrinchus. The sequence continues at coordinate 35,878 of JANJGN010001804.1, read as the reverse complement.
GCCTTCTCTCCTGTGTCATTCAAATGCCAAAATTACTCACAACAGCAGGATAGCAACGATCACTCCTGTGTTATCCCAGCGCCAAAAAAACACAAAACAGCAGGATAGTAACCTTCACTCCTGTGTTATTCGAGTACCAAAATAACTTCACACCTCATTTATTCCAGTGCCAAAATAACACAAAGCAGCAGGATACTAACCTTCAATCCTGTGTTATTCGGATGCCAAAATAACACAACAGAGCAGGGCAGTTACATTCACTCCTGTTGTATTCGATTGCCAAAGTAACATAAAACACCAGGATAGTAACTTTCACGCCTGTGTTATTCCAGTGCCAAATAACACAAAATAGCAGGATACTAACATTCACTCCTGTGTTATTCCAGTGCCAAATAACACAAAATAGCAGGATACCAACCTTCACTCCTGTGTTATTCGAGGGCCAAAATATAACACAACAGCAGGATACTAACCTTCACTCCTGTGTTATTCGAGTGGCAAAATAACACAATACACCAGGACAGCAACCTTCACTCCTGTGTTATTCGAGTGGCGAAATAACACAAAACAGCAGGATAGTAACCTTCACTCCTGTGTTAATCAAATGCCAAAATAATACAATACAGCAGGATAGTAACCTTCACTCCTGTGTTATTTAAATGCCAAAATAATACAATACAGCAGGATAGTAACCTTCACTCTTTTGTTATTCAAATGCCAAAATAATACAATACAGCAGGATAGTAACCTTCACTCCTGTGTTATTCGAGTGCCAAAATAACTTCACTCCTCTTTTATTCCAGTGCCAAAATAACACAAAGCAGCAGGATACTAACCTTCAATCCTGTGTTATTCGGGTGCCAAAATAACACAACAGAGCAGGGCAGTTACATTCACTCCTGTTGTATTCGATTGCCAAAATAACGTAAAACACCAGGATAGTAACTTTCACTCCTGTGTTATTCCAGTGCCAAATAACACAAAATAGCAGGATACTAACCTTCACTCCTGTGTTATTCGAGTGCCAAAATAAAACAACAGAGCAGGATAGTAACCTTCACTCCTGTGTTATTCGAGGGCCAAAATATAACACAACAGCAGGATATTAACCTTCACACATGTGTTATTCGAGTGCCAAAATAACACAAAACAGCAGGATACTAACCTTCACTCCTGTGTTATTTGAGTGCCAAAATAACACAAAACAGCAGGATAGTAACCTCCATTCCCGTGTTATTCAAATACCAAAATGACACAAAACAGCAGGATTGTAACCTTCACTCCTCTGTTATTCCAGTGCCAAAATAACACAATACAGCAGGATAGTAACCTTCGCTCCTGTGTTATTCGAGTGCCAAAATAACACAAAACAGCAGGATAGTAACCTTCACTCCTGTGTTATTCCAGTGCCAAAATAACACAAAGCAGCAGGATGGTAACCTTCACTCCAGTGTTATTCCAGTGCCAAAATAATACAAAACAGCAGGACAAAAATCTTCACTCCTGTGTTACGTGAGTGCCAAAATAAAAAAAAACAGAAGGATAGTAACCTTCACTCGTCTGTTATTAGATCGCCAAAATAACACAAAACAACAGGATAGTAAGCTGACCTCCTGTGTTGTTCGAGTGCCAAAATAAAATGAAACAACAGGATAGTAACCGTCAATCCTGTTTTATCCCAATGCAAAATAACACAAAACAGCAGGATATAACCTTCACTCCTGTGTTATTCGAGTGCCAAAATAACACAAAACAGCTGGATAGTATCCTTCAATCCTGTGCAATCCGAGGGCCAAAATAATACAAAACAGCAGGATAGTTACCTTCACTCCTGTGTTATTCAAATACACAAATAACACAAAACAGCAGGAGAGTAACCTTCACTCCTATGATATCCGACTGCCAAAATAACACAAAGGACCAGGATAGTAACCTTCACTCCTGTGTAATTCCAGTGCCAAAATAACACAAACCAGCAGGATAGTAACCTTCACTCCTGTGTTATTCGAGTGCCAAAATAACACAAAACAGGAGGATATTAACCTTCACTCCTGTGCTTTTCGAGTGCCAAAAGAATAGAAAACAGCTGGTGAGTAACCTTCACTCCTGTTATTCAGGTGCCCACGTAACACAAAACAGCAGGATAGTAACCTTCCCTGCTGTGTTCACCCAGTGCCAAAATAATACAAAACAGCAGGATAGTAACCTTCACTCCTGTGTTATTCGAGTGCCAAAATAACACAAAACAGCAGGATTGTAACCTTCACTCCTATGTTATTCCAATGCAAAATAACACAAAATAGCAGGACAGTAACCTTCACTCCTGTGTTATTTGAGTGCCAAAATAACACAAAATTGCAGGATAGTAACGTTCACACTTGTGTTATTGAAATGCCAAAATAACACAATAGAGCAGGATAGTAACCTGCACTCCTGAGCTATTCGTTTGCCACAATAACACTAAACAGCAGGATAGTAACCTTCACTCCTGTGTTATCCCAATGCAACATAACACAAAACAGCAGGATAGTAACCTTCACTCCAGTGTTATTCCAGTGCCAAAATTTGCACAAAACAGCAGGACAAAAATCTTCCCTCCTGTGTTACGCGAGTGCCTAAATAAAAAAAAACAGCAGGATAGTAACCTTCACTCGTGTGTTATTAGATCGCCAAAATAACACAAAACAACAGGATAGTAAGCTTCGCTCCTGTGTTGTTCGAGTGCCAAAATAACACAAAACAGCAGGATAGTACCCTTCACTGTTGCGTTATTCGAGTGCCAAAATAACACAAAACAGCAGGATAGTAACCTTCACTCCTGTGTTATTCAAATACACAAATAACACAAAACAGCAGGAGAGTAACCTTCACACCTGTGTAATTAGAGTGCCAATATAACACAAAACAGCAGGATAGTAACCTTCACTCCTGTTTTATTCAAATGCCAAAATAACAAAAAACAGCAGGGTAGTAACCTTCACCCCTGTGTTATTCGAGAGCCAAAATAACACAAAACAACAGGATAGTAACCTTCACTCCTGTGTTATTCCAGTGCAAAAATAACACAAAGCAGCAGGATAGTAACCTTCACTCCATTGTTATTCCCGTGCCAAAATTTGTACGAAACAGCAGGACAAAAATCTTCACTCCTGTGTTACGCGAGTGCCAAAATAAAAAAAAAACAGAAGGATAGTAACCTTCACTCGTGTGTTGTTAGATCGCCAAAATAACACAAAACAACAGGATAGTAAGCTTCACTCCTGTGTTATTCGAGTGCCAAAATAACACAAAACAACAGGATAGTAAGCTTCACTCCTGTGTTATCCGAATGCAAAATAACACAAAACAGCAGGATAGTAACCTTCACTTCTGTGTTATCCCAATGCCAAAATAACTCAAAATAGCAGGATAGTAAACTTCACTCCTGTGTTATTCGAGTGCCAAAATAACACAAAACAGCAGGATGGTACCCTTACTCCTGTGATATCCCAGTGCCAAAATAACACAAAACAGCAGAATAGTAACCCTCACTCCTGTTATCCGAGTGCCAAAGTAACACAAAACACCAGGATAGTAACCTTCACTCCTGTTTTATTCAAATGCCAAAATAACTCAAAACAGCAGGATAGTAACCTTCATTCCTGTGATATTCGAGTGCCAAAATGACACAAAACAACAGGATAGTAACCTTCACTCCTGTGTTATTCCAGTGCGAAAATAACACAAAGCAGCAGGATGGTAACCTTCACTCCTGTGTTATTCCAGTGCGAAAATGACACAAAACAGCAGGATAGTAACCTTCACTCCTGTGTTATCCCAATGCAACATAACACAAAACAACAGGATAGTAACCTTCACTCCAGTGTTATTCCAGTGCCAAAATTTGCACAAAACAGCAGGACAAAAATCTTCACTCCTGTGTTACGCGAGTGCCTAAATAAAAAAAAACAGAAGGATAGTAACCTTCACTCATGTGTTATTAGATCGCCAAAATAACACAAAACAACAGGATAGTAAGCTTCGCTCCTGTGTTATTTGACTGCCAAAATAACACAAAACAGCAGGATAGTACCCTTCACTGCTGCGTGATTTGAGTGCCAAAATAACACAAAACAGCAGGATAGTAACCTTCACTCCTGTGTTATTCAAATACACAAATAAAACAAAACATCAGGAGAGTAACCTTCACACCTGTGTAATTTGAGTGCCAATATAACACAAAACAGCAGGATAGTAACCTTCACTCCTGTGTTATTCAAGTGCCAAAATAACAAAAAACAGCAGGGTAGTAACCTTCACCCCTGTGTTATCCCAGTGACAAAATAACTCAAAACAGCAGGATAGTAACCTTCACTCCTGTGTTATTCGAGTGCCAAATAGTACACAACAGCAGGATAGTAACCTTCACTCCTGTGTTATTCCAGTGCCAAAATTTGTACAAAACAGCAGGATAGTAACCTTCACTCCTGTGTTATTCCAGTGCCAAAATAACACAAAGCAGCAGGATAGTAACCTTCACTCCATTGTTATTCCCGTGCCAAAATTTGTACGAAACAGCAGGACAAAAATCTTCACTCCTGTGTTACGCGAGTGCCAAAATAAAAAAAAACAGAAGGATAGTAACCTTCACTCGTGTTTTGTTAGATCGCCAAAATAACACAAAACAACAGGATAGTAAGCTTCACTCCTGTGTTATTCGAGTGCCAAAATAACACAAAACAACAGGATAGTAAGCTTCACTCCTGTGTTATCCGAATGCAAAATAACACAAAACAGCAGGATACTAACCTTCACTCCTGTGTTATCCGAATGCAAAATAACACAAAACAGCAGGATACTAACCTTCACTCCTGTGTTATCCGAATGCAAAATAACACAAAACAGCAGGATACTAACCTTCACTCCTGTGTTATCCGAATGCAAAATAACACAAAACAGCAGGATAGTACCCTTCACTCCTGTGTTATCCGAATGCAAAATAACACAAAACAGCAGGACACTAACCTTCACTCCTGTGTTATCCGAATGCAAAATAACACAAAACAGCAGGATAGTAACCTTCACTCCTGTGTTATTCGAGTGCCAAAATAACACAAAACTGCAGGACAGTATCCTTCACTCCTGTGTTATTCGAGTGCCAAAATAACACAAAACTGCAGGATAGTAACCTTCAATCCTGTGTAATCCGAGTGTCAATATAACAGAAAAGAGCATGATAGTAACCTTCACTCCTGTTTTATTCAAATGCCAAAATAATACAAAACAGCAGGATAGTAACCTTCAATCCTGCGTTATTCGAGGGCCAAAATACCACAAAACTACAGAATAGTTACCTTCACTACTGTGTTACTCGAGTGCCAAAATAATACAAAACAGCACGATAGTAACTTTCACTCCTGTGTTATTCAAATGCCAGAATAACACAAAACAGCAGTATGGTAACCTTCACTCCTGTGATATCCGACTGCCAAAATAACACAAAAGACCAGGATAGTAACCTTCACTCCTGTGTTATTCCAGTGCCAAAATAACACAAAACAGCAGGGTAGTAACCGTCACTCTTGTGTTATTTGAGCGCCAAAATTTAAACACAACAGCTGGACAGTAACATTCACTCCTGTGTTATTAGACCACCAAAATAACACAAAACAACAGGATAGTAACCGTCAATCCTGTGTTATTCGTGTGCCAAAATAACACAAAACAGGAGGATATTAACCTTCACTCCTATGTTATTCGAGGTTCAAAATAATAGAAAACAGCTGGTGAGTAACCTTCACTCCTGTTATTCGGGTGCCAATGTAACACAAAACAGCAGGATAGTAACCTTCCCTGCTGTGTTAACCCAGTGCCAAAATAACACAAAACAGCAGGATTGTAACCTTCACTCCTGTGTTATTCGAGTGCCAAAATAACACAAAACAGCAGGATAGCAACCTTCACTCCTGTCTTATTCGAGTGCCAAAATAACACAAAACAGCAGGATGGTACCCTTACTCCTGTGATATCCCAGGGCCAAAATAACACAAAACAACAGGACAGGAACTTTCACTCCTGTGTTATTCGAGTGCCAAAATAACACAAAACAGCAGGATAGCAACCTTCACTCCTGTCTTATTCGAGTGCCAAAACAACACAAAACAGCAGGATGGTACCCTTACTCCTGTGATATCCCAGTGCCAAAATAACACAAAACAGCAGGATAGTAACCCTCACTCCTGTTATTCGAGTGCCAAAGTAACACAAAACAGCAGGATAGTAACCTTCACTTCTGTGTTATCCCAGTGCCAAAATAACTCAAAACAGCAGGATAGTAACCATCACTCCTGTTTTATTTAAATGCCAAAATAACTCAAAACAGCAGGACAGTAACCTTCACTCCTGTGATATTCGAGTGCCAAAATGACACAAAACAACAGGATAGTAACCTTCACTCCTGTTTTATTCAAATGCCAAAATAACACAAAACAGCAGGATAGTAACCCTCACTCCTGTTATTCGAGTGCCAAAGTAACACAAAACAGCAGGATAGTAACCTTCACTTCTGTGTTATCCCAGTGCCAAAATAACTCAAAACAGCAGGATAGTAACCTTCACTCCTGTTTTATTTAAATGCCAAAATAACTCAAAACAGCAGGACAGTAACCTTCACTCCTGTGATATTCGAGTGCCAAAATGACACAAAACAACAGGATAGTAACCTTCACTCCTGTTTTATTCAAATGCCAAAATAACACAAAACAGCAGGATAATAACCTTTACCCCTGTGTTATCCCAGTGCGAAAATAACTCAAAACAGCAGGATAGTAACCTTCACTCCTGTGTTATTCGAGTGCCAAAATAACACAAAATAGCACGATAGTAACCTTCACTCCTGTGTTATTCGAGAGCCACAATAACATAAAATAGCAGGATAGTAACCTTCACTCCTGTGTTATTCGAGAGCCACAATAACATAAAATAGCAGGATAGTAACTTTCATTTCTGTGTTAGTCGAGAGCCAAAATAACACGAAACAGCATGATAGTAACCTTCACTCCTGTGTAATTCCAGTGCCAAAATAACATAAAACAGCAGGATAGGAACATTCACTCCCGAGTTATTCGAGTGCCAAAATAATACAAAACAGCAGGATAGTAACCTTCGCTCCTGTGTTATTCCAGGGCCAAAATAACATAAAACACCAGGATAGTAACCTTCACTCCTGAGCTATTCGTTTGCCAAAATAACACTAAACAGCAGGATAGTAACCTTCACTCCTGTGTTATCCCAATGCAACATAACACAAAACAGCAGGATAGTAACCTTCACTCCAGTGTTATTCCAGTGCCAAAATTTGCACAAAACAGCAGGACAAAAATCTTCACTCCTGTGTTACGCGAGTGCCAAAATAAAAAAAAACAGAAGGATAGTAACCTTCACTCGTCTGTTATTAGATCGCCAAAATAACACAAAACAACAGGATAGTAAGCTTCGCTCCTGTGTTATTTGACTGCCAAAATAACACAAAACAGCAGGATTCGAACCTTCACTCCTGTGTTATCCCAATGCAAAATAACACAAAACAGCAGGATAGTACCCTTCACTGCTGCGTATTTCGAGTGCCAAAATAACACAAAACAGCAGGATAGTAACCTTCACTCCTGTGTTATTCGAGTGCCAAATAGTACAAAACAGCAGGATAGTAACCTTCACTCCTGTGTTATTCCAGTGCCAAAATTTGTACAAAACAGCAGGATAGTAACCTTCACTTCTGTGTTATTCCAGTGCCAAAATAACACAAAGCAGCAGGATGGTAACCTTCACTCCAGTGTTATTCCAGTGCCAAAATTTGTACAAAACAGCAGGACAAAAATCTTCACTCCTGTGTTACACGAGTGCCACAATAAAAAAAAACAGAAGGATAGTAACCTTCACTCGTGTGTTGTTAGATCGCCAAAATAACACAAAACAACAGGATAGTAAGCTTCACTCCTCTTGTTATTCGAGTGCCAAAATAACACAAAACAACAGGATAGTAAGCTTCACTCCTGTGTTATCCGAATGCAAAATAACACAAAACAGCAGGATACTAACCTTCACTCCTGTGTTATCCAAATGCAAAATAACACAAAACAGCAGGACAGTACCCTTCACTCCTGTGTTATCCGAATGCAAAATAACACAAAACAGCAGGATACTAACCTTCACTCCTGTGTTATCCGAATGCAAAATAACACAAAACAGCAGGAGGGTAACCTTCACTCCTGTGTTATTCGAGTGCCAAAATAACACAAAACTGCAGGACAGTATCCTTCACTCCTGTGTTATTCGAGTGCCAAAAAAACACAAAACTGCAGGATAGTAACCTTCAATCCTGTGTAATCCGAGTGTCAATATAACAGAAAAGAGCATGATAGTAACCTTCACTCCTGTTTTATTCAAATGCCAAAATAATACAAAACAGCAGGATAGTAACCTTCAATCCTGCGTTATTCGAGGGCCAAAATACCACAAAACTACAGAATAGTTACCTTCACTACTGTGTTACTCGAGTGCCAAAATAATACAAAACAGCACGATAGTAACTTTCACTCCTGTGTTATTCAAATGCCAGAATAACACAAAACAGCAGTATGGTAACCTTCACTCCTGTGATATCCCAGTGCCAAAATAACACAAAACAGCAGAATAGTAACCCTCATTCCTGTTATTCGAGTGCCAAAGTAACACAAAACAGCAGGATAGTAACCTTCACTTCTGTGTTATCCCAGTGCCAAAATAACTCAAAACAGCAGGATAGTAACCTTCACTCCTGTTTTATTTAAATGCCAAAATAACTCGAAACAGCAGGATAGTAACCTTCACTCCTGTGTTATTCGAGTGCCAAAATAACACAAAACAGCAGGATGGTACCCTTACTCCTGTGATATCCCAGTGCCAAAATAACACAAAACAGCAGAATAGTAACCCTCACTCCTGTTATCCGAGTGCCAAAATGACACAAAACAACAGGATAGTAACCTTCACTCCTGTGTTATTCCAGTGCGAAAATAACACAAAGCAGCAGGATGGTAACCTTCACTCCTGTGTTATTCCAGTGCGAAAATGACACAAAACAGCAGGATAGTAACCTTCACTCCTGTGTTATCCCAATGCAACATAACACAAAACAGCAGGATAGTAACCTTCACTCCTGTGTTATTCGAGTGCCAAAATAACACAAAATAGCACGATAGTAACCTTCACTCCTGTGTTATTCGAGAGCCACAATAACATAAAATAGCAGGAGAGTAACCTTCACCCTGTGTTATTCGAGTGCCAAAATAACACAAAATAGCAGGATAGTAACCTTCACTCCTGTCTTATTCGAGAGCCACAATAACATAAAATAGCAGGATAGTAACTTTCATTTCTGTGTTATTCGAGAGCCAAAATAACACGACACAGCAGGATAGTAACCTTCACTCCTGTGTAATTCCAGTGCCAAAATAACATAAAACAGCACGATAGGAACATTCACTCCCGTGTTATTCGAGTGCCAAAATAATACAAAACAGCAGGATAGTAACCTTCGCTCCTGTGTTATTCCAGGGCCAAAATAACATAAAACACCAGGATAGTAACCTTCACTCCTGAGCTATTCGTTTGCCAAAATAACACTAAACAGCAGGATAGTCACCTTCACTCCTGTGTTATCCCAATGCAACATAACACAAAACAGCAGGATAGTAACCTTCACTCCAGTGTTATTCCAGTGCCAAATTTGCACAAAACAGCAGGACAAAAATCTTCACTCCTGTGTTACGCGAGTGCCAAAATAAAAAAAAACAGAAGGATAGTAACCTTCACTCGTCTGTTATTAGATCGCCAAAATAACACAAAACAACAGGATAGTAAGCTTCGCTCCTGTGTTATTTGACTGCCAAAATAACACAAAACAGCAGGATTCTAACCTTCACTCCTGTGTTATCCCAATGCAAAATAACACAAAACAGCAGGATAGTACCCTTCACTGCTGCGTATTTCGAGTGCCAAAATAACACAAAACAGCAGGATAGTAACCTTCACTCCTGTGTTATTCGAGTGCCAAATAGTACAAAACAGCAGGATAGTAACCTTCACTCCTGTGTTATTCCAGTGCCAAAATTTGTACAAAACAGCAGGATAGTAACCTTCACTTCTGTGTTATTCCAGTGCCAAAATAACACAAAGCAGCAGGATGGTAACCTTCACTCCAGTGTTATTCCAGTGCCAAAATTTGTACAAAACAGCAGGACAAAAATCTTCACTCCTGTGTTACACGAGTGCCAAAATAAAAAAAAACAGAAGGATAGTAACCTTCACTCGTGTGTTATTAGATTGCCAAAATAACACAAAACAACAGGATAGTAAGCTTCGCTCCTGTGTTATCCGAATGCAAAATAACACAAAACAGCAGGATATTAACCTTCACTCCTGTATTATCCCAATGCAAAATAACACAAAACAGCAGGATAGTAACCTTCACTGCTGTGTTATTCAAATACACAAATAACACAAAACAGCAGGAGAGTAACCTTCACACCTGTGTAACTTGAGTGCCAATATAACACAAAACAGTAGGATAGTAACCTTCACTCCTGTTTTATTCAAATGCCAAAATAACAAAAAACAGCAGGATAGTAACGTTCACTCCGGTGTTATTCGAGAGCCAAAATAACACAAAACAACAGGATAGTAACCTTCACTCCTGTGTTATTCAAGTGCCAAAATAACAAAAAACAGCAGGGTAGTAACCTTCACCCCTGTGTTATCCCAGTGACAAAATAACTCAAAACAGCAGGATAGTAACCTTCACTCCTGTGTTATTCGAGAGCCAAAATAACACAAAACAACAGGATAGTAACCTTCACTCCTGTGTTATTCCAGTGCGAAAATAACACAAAGCAGCAGGATAGTAACCTTCACTCCATTGTTATTCCCGTGCCAAAATAATACAAAACAGCAGGATAGTAACCTTCATTCCTGTGTTATTCCAGTGCCAAAATTTGTACAAAACAGCAGGACAAAAATCTTCACTCCTGTGTTACGCGAGTGCCAAAATAAAAAAAAACAGAAGGATAGTAACCTTCACTCGTGTGTTATTAGATCGCCAAAATAACACAAAACAACAGGATAGTAAGCTTCACTCCTGTGTTATCCGAATGCAAAATAACACAAAACAGCAGGATACTAACCTTCACTCCTGTGTTATCCGAATGGAAAATAACTCAAAACAGCAGGATAGTAACCGTCAATCCTGTGTTATTCGAGTGCCACAATAACATAAAATAGCAGGATAGTAACTTTCATTTCTGTGTTATTCGAGAGCCATAATAACACGAAACAGCAGCACAGTAACCTTCACTCCTGTGTAATTCCAGTGCCAAAATAACATAAAACAGCAGGATAGTAACATTCACTCCCGTGTTATTCGAGTGCCAAAATAATACAAAACTGCAGGATAGTAACCTTCGCTCCTGTGTTATTCCAGGGCCAAAATAACATAAAACACCAGGATAGTAACCTTCACTCCTAAGCTATTCGTTTGCCACAATAACACTAAACAGCAGGATAGTAACCTTCACTCCTGTATTATCCCAATGCAACATAACACAAAACAGCAGGATAGTAACCTTCACTCCAATGTTATTCAAATGCCACAATAACACAAAACAGCAGGATAGTAACCTTCACGCCTGTGATATCCGACTGCCAAAATAACACAAAAGACCAGGATAGTAACCTTCACTCCTGTGTTATTCCAGTGCCAAAATAACACAAAACAGCAGGGTAGTAACCGTCACTCTTGTGTTATTTGAGCGCCAAAATTTAAACACAACAGCTGGACAGTAACATTCACTCCTGTGTTATCAGACCACCAAAATAACACAAAACAACAGGATAGTAACCGTCAATCCTGTGTTATTCGTGTGCCAAAATAACACAAAACAGGAGGATATTAACCTTCACTCCTGTGCTTTTCGAGTGCCAAAAGAATAGAAAACAGCTGGTGAGTAACCTTCACTCCTGTTATTCAGGTGCCCACGTAACACAAAACAGCAGGATAGTAACCTTCCCTGCTGTGTTCACCCAGTGCCAAAATAATACAAAACAGCAGGATAGTAACCTTCACTCCTGTGTTATTCGAGTGCCAAAATAACACAAAACAGCAGGATTGTAACCTTCACTCCTATGTTATTCCAATGCAAAATAACACAAAATAGCAGGACAGTAACCTTCACTCCTGTGTTATTTGAGTGCCAAAATAACACAAAATTGCAGGATAGTAACGTTCACACTTGTGTTATTGAAATGCCAAAATAACACAATAGAGCAGGATAGTAACCTGCACTCCTGAGCTATTCGTTTGCCACAATAACACTAAACAGCAGGATAGTAACCTTCACTTCTGTGTTATCCCAATGCAACATAACACAAAACAGCAGGATAGTAACCTTCACTCCAGTGTTATTCCAGTGCCAAAATTTGCACAAAACAGCAGGACAAAAATCTTCCCTCCTGTGTTACGCGAGTGCCTAAATTAAAAAAAACAGAAGGATAGTAACCTTCACTCGTGTGTTATTAGATCGCCAAAATAACACAAAACAACAGGATAGTAAGTTTAACTCGTGTGTTATTCGAGTGCCAAAATAACACAAAACAGCAGGATAGTAACCTTCACTCCTGTGTTATTCGAGTGCCAAAATAACACAAAACTGCAGGACAGTATCCTTCACTCCTGTGTTATTCGAGTGCCAAAATAATACAAAACAGCAGGATAGTAACCTTCAATCCTGCGTTATTCGAGGGCCAAAATACCACAAAACTACAGAATAGTTACCTTCACTACTGTGTTACTCGAGTGCCAAAATAATACAAAACAGCACGATAGTAACTTTCACTCCTGTGTTATTCAAATGCCAGAATAACACAAAACAGCAGTATGGTAACCTTCACTCCTGTGATATCCGACTGCCAAAATAACACAAAAGACCAGGATAGTAACCTTCATTCCTGTGTTATTCCAGTGCCAAAATAACACAAAACAGCAGGGTAGTAACCGTCACTCTTGTGTTATTTGAGCGCCAAAATTTAAACACAGCAGCTGGACAGTAACATTCACTCCTGTGTTATTAGACCACCAAAATAACACAAAACAACAGGATAGTAACCGTCAATCCTGTGTTATTCGTGTGCCAAAATAACACAAAACAGGAGGATATTAACCTTCACTCCTATGTTATTCGAGGTTCAAAATAATAGAAAACAGCTGGTGAGTAACCTTCACTCCTGTTATTCGGGTGCCAATGTAACACAAAACAGCAGGATAGTAACCTTCCCTGCTGTGTTAACCCAGTGCCAAAATAACACAAAACAGCAGGATTGTAACCTTCACTCCTGTGTTATTCGAGTGCCAAAATAACACAAAACAGCAGGATAGCAACCTTCACTCCTGTCTTATTCGAGTGCCAAAATAACACAAAACAGCAGGATGGTACCCTTACTCCTGTGATATCCCAGGGCCAAAATAACACAAAACAACAGGACAGGAACTTTCACTCCTGTTTTATTCGAGTGCCAAAATAACACAAAACAGCAGGATAGCAACCTTCACTCTGTCTTATTCGAGTGCCAAAATAACACAAAACAGCAGGATGGTACCCTTACTCCTGTGATATCCCAGTGCCAAAATAACACAAAACAGCAGAATAGTAACCCTCACTCCTGTTATTCGAGTGCCAAAGTAACACAAAACAGCAGGATAGTAACCTTCACTTCTGTGTTATCCCAGTGCCAAAATAACTCAAAACAGCAGGATAGTAACCTTCACTCCTGTTTTATTTAAATGCCAAAATAACTCAAAACAGCAAGATAGTAACCTTCACTCCTGTGATATTCGAGTGCCAAAATGACACAAAACAACAGGATAGTAACCTTCACTCCTGTTTTATTCAAATGCCAAAATAACACAAAACAGCAGGATAGTAACCTTCACTTCTGTGTTATCCCAGTGCCAAAATAACACAAAACAGCAGGATAGTAAACTTCACTCCTGTGTTATTCGAGAGCCAAAATAACACAAAACAGCAGGATGGTACCCTTACTCCTGTGATATCCCAGTGCCAAAATAACACAAAACAGCAGAATAGTAACCCTCACTCCGGTTATCCGAGTGCCAAAGTAACACAAAACACCAGGATAGTAACCTTCACTTCTGTGTTATCCCAATGCCAAAATAAAAAAAAACAGAAGGATAGTAACCTTCACTCGTCTGTTATTAGATCGCCAAAATAACACAAAACAACAGGATAGTAAGCTTCGCTCCTGTGTTATTTGACTGCCAAAATAACACAAAACAGCAGGATTCTAACCTTCACTCCTGTGTTATCCCAATGCAAAATAACACAAAACAGCAGGATAGTACCCTTCACTGCTGCGTATTTCGAGTGCCAAAATAACACAAAACAGCAGGATAGTAACCTTCACTCCTGTGTTATTCGAGTGCCAAATAGTACAAAACAGCAGGATAGTAACCTTCACTCCTGTGTTATTCCAGTGCCAAAATTTGTACAAAACAGCAGGATAGTAACCTTCACTTCTGTGTTATTCCAGTGCCAAAATAACACAAAGCAGCAGGATGGTAACCTTCACTCCAGTGTTATTCCAGTGCCAAAATTTGTACAAAACAGCAGGACAAAAATCTTCACTCCTGTGTTACACGAGTGCCAAAATAAAAAAAAACAGAAGGATAGTAAGCTTCACTCGTGTGTTATTAGATTGCCAAAATAACATAAAACAACAGGATAGTAAGCTTCGCTCCTGTGTTATCCGAATGCAAAATAACACAAAACAGCAGGATATTAACCTTCACTCCTGTATTATCCCAATGCAAAATAACACAAAACAGCAGGATAGTAACCTTCACTGCTGTGTTATTCAAATACACAAATAACACAAAACAGCAGGAGAGTAACCTTCACACCTGTGTAACTTGAGTGCCAATATAACACAAAACAGCAGGATAGTAACCTTCACTCCTGTTTTATTCAAATGCCAAAATAACAAAAAACAGCAGGATAGTAACCTTCACCCCTGTGTTATCCCAGTGACAAAATAACTCAAAACAGCAGGATAGTAACCTTCACTCCTGTTTTATTCAAATGCCAAAATAACAAAAAACAGCAGGATAGTAACCTTCACCCCTGTGTTATCCCAGTGACAAAATAACTCAAAACAGCAGGATAGTAACCTTCACCCCTGTGTTATCCCAGTGACAAAATAACTCAAAACAGCAGGATAGTAACCTTCACTCCTGTGTTATTCGAGAGCCAAAATAACCCAAAACAACAGGATAGTAACCTTCACTCCTGTGTTATTCCAGAGCGAAAATAACACAAAGCAGCAGGATAGTAACCTTCACTCCATTGTTATTCCCGTGCCAAAATAATACAAAACAGCAGGATAGTAACCTTCATTCCTGTGTTATTCCAGTGCCAAAATTTGTACAAAACAGCAGGACAAAAATCTTCACTCCTGTGTTACGGGAGTGCCAAAATAAAAAAAAACAGAAGGATAGTAACCTTCACTCGTGTGTTATTAGATCGCAAAAATAACACAAAAAAACAGGATAGTAAGCTTCACTCCTGTGTTATTCGAGTGCCAAAATAACACAAAACAACAGGATAGTAAGCTTCACTCCTGTGTTATCCGAATGCAAAATAACACAAAACAGCAGAATACTAACCTTCACTCCTGTGTTATCCGAATGCAAAATAACACAAAACAGCAGGATAGTACCCTTCACTCCTGTGTTATCCGAATGCAAAATAACACAAAACAGCAGGATACTAACCTTCACTCCTGTGTTATCCGAATGCAAAATAACACAAAACAGCAGGATACTAACCTTCACTCCTGTGTTATCCGAATGCAAAATAACACAAAACAGCAGGATAGTACCCTTCACTCCTGTGTTATCCGAATGCAAAATAACACAAAACAGCAGGATACTAACCTTCACTCCTGTGTTATCCGAATGCAAAATAACACAAAACAGCAGGATAGTAACCTTCACTCCTGTGTTATTCGAGTGCCAAAATAACACAAAACTGCAGGATAGTAATCTTCACTCCTGTGTTATTCGAGTGCCAAAATAACACAAAACTGCAGGACAGTATCCTTCACTCCTGTGATATCCCAGGGCCAAAATAACACAAAACAACAGGACAGGAACTTTCACTCCTGTTTTATTCGAGTGCCAAAATAACACAAAACAGCAGGATAGCAACCTTCACTCTGTCTTATTCGAGTGCCAAAATAACACAAAACAGCAGGATGGTACCCTTACTCCTGTGATATCCCAGTGCCAAAATAACACAAAACAGCAGAATAGTAACCCTCACTCCTGTTATTCGAGTGCCAAAGTAACACAAAACAGCAGGATAGTAACCTTCACTTCTGTGTTATCCCAGTGCCAAAATAACTCAAAACAGCAGGATAGTAACCTTCACTCCTGTTTTATTTAAATGCCAAAATAACTCAAAACAGCAAGATAGTAACCTTCACTCCTGTGATATTCGAGTGCCAAAATGACACAAAACAACAGGATAGTAACCTTCACTCCTGTTTTATTCAAATGCCAAAATAACACAAAACAGCAGGATAGTAACCTTCACTTCTGTGTTATCCCAGTGCCAAAATAACACAAAACAGCAGGATAGTAAACTTCACTCCTGTGTTATTCGAGAGCCAAAATAACACAAAACAGCAGGATGGTACCCTTACTCCTGTGATATCCCAGTGCCAAAATAACACAAAACAGCAGAATAGTAACCCTCACTCCGGTTATCCGAGTGCCAAAGTAACACAAAACACCAGGATAGTAACCTTCACTTCTGTGTTATCCCAATGCCAAAATAAAAAAAAACAGAAGGATAGTAACCTTCACTCGTCTGTTATTAGATCGCCAAAATAACACAAAACAACAGGATAGTAAGCTTCGCTCCTGTGTTATTTGACTGCCAAAATAACACAAAACAGCAGGATTCTAACCTTCACTCCTGTGTTATCCCAATGCAAAATAACACAAAACAGCAGGATAGTACCCTTCACTGCTGCGTATTTCAAGTGCCAAAATAACACAAAACAGCAGGATAGTAACCTTCACTCCTGTGTTATTCGAGTGCCAAATAGTACAAAACAGCAGGATAGTAACCTTCACTCCTGTGTTATTCCAGTGCCAAAATTTGTACAAAACAGCAGGATAGTAACCTTCACTTCTGTGTTATTCCAGTGCCAAAATAACACAAAGCAGCAGGATGGTAACCTTCACTCCAGTGTTATTCCAGTGCCAAAATTTGTACAAAACAGCAGGACAAAAATCTTCACTCCTGTGTTACACGAGTGCCAAAATAAAAAAAAACAGAAGGATAGTAACCTTCACTCGTGTGTTATTAGATTGCCAAAATAACATAAAACAACAGGATAGTAAGCTTCGCTCCTGTGTTATCCGAATGCAAAATAACACAAAACAGCAGGATATTAACCTTCACTCCTGTATTATCCCAATGCAAAATAACACAAAACAGCAGGATAGTAACCTTCACTGCTGTGTTATTCAAATACACAAATAACACAAAACAGCAGGAGAGTAACCTTCACACCTGTGTAACTTGAGTGCCAATATAACACAAAACAGCAGGATAGTAACCTTCACTCCTGTTTTATTCAAATGCCAAAATAACAAAAAACAGCAGGATAGTAACCTTCACCCCTGTGTTATCAAAGTGACAAAATAACTCAAAACAGCAGGATAGTAACCTTCACTCCTGTTTTATTCAAATGCCAAAATAACAAAAAACAGCAGGATAGTAACCTTCACCCCTGTGTTATCCCAGTGACAAAATAACTCAAAACAGCAGGATAGTAACCTTCACTCCTGTGTTATTCGAGAGCCAAAATAACCCAAAACAACAGGATAGTAACCTTCACTCCTGTGTTATTCCAGAGCGAAAATAACACAAAGCAGCAGGATAGTAACCTTCACTCCATTGTTATTCCCGTGCCAAAATAATACAAAACAGCAGGATAGTAACCTTCATTCCTGTGTTATTCCAGTGCCAAAATTTGTACAAAACAGCAGGACAAAAATCTTCACTCCTGTGTTACGCGAGTGCCAAAATAAAAAAAAACAGAAGGATAGTAACCTTCACTCGTGTGTTATTAGATCGCCAAAATAACACAAAAAAACAGGATAGTAAGCTTCACTCCTGTGTTATTCGAGTGCCAAAATAACACAAAACAACAGGATAGTAAGCTTCACTCCTGTGTTATCCGAATGCAAAATAACACAAAACAGCAGGATACTAACCTTCACTCCTGTGTTATCCGAATGCAAAATAACACAAAACAGCAGGATAGTACCCTTCACTCCTGTGTTATCCGAATGCAAAATAACACAAAACAGCAGGATACTAACGTTCACTCCTGTGTTATCCGAATGCAAAATAACACAAAACAGCAGGATACTAACCTTCACTCCTGTGTTATCCGAATGCAAAATAACACAAAACAGCAGGATAGTACCCTTCACTCCTGTGTTATCCGAATGCAAAATAACACAAAACAGCAGGATACTAACCTTCACTCCTGTGTTATCCGAATGCAAAATAACACAAAACAGCAGGATAGTAACCTTCACTCCTGTGTTATTCGAGTGCCAAAATAACACAAAACTGCAGGACAGTATCCTTCACTCCTGTGTTATTCGAGTGCCAAAATAACACAAAACTGCAGGATAGTAACCTTCGATCCTGTGTAATCCGAGTGTCAATAGAACAGAAAAGAGCATGATAGTAACCTTCACTCCTGTTTTATTCAAATGCCAAAATAATACAAAACAGCAGGATAGTAACCTTCATTCCTGCGTTATTCGAGGGCCAAAATACCACAAAACTAGAGAATAGTTACCTTCACTACTGTGTTACTCGAGTGCCAAAATAATTCAAAACAGCACGATAGTAACTTTCACTCCTGTGTTATTCAAATGCCAGAATAACACAAAACAGCAGGAGAGTAACCTTCACTCCTGTGATATCCGACTGCCAAAATAACACAAAAGACCAGGATAGTAACCTTCACTCCTGTGTTATTCCAGTGCCAAAATAACACAAAACAGCAGGGTAGCAACCGTCACTCTTGTGTTATTTGAGCGCCAAAATTTAAACACAACAGCTGGAGAGTAACATTCACTCCTGTGTTATTAGACCACCAAAATAACACAAAACAACAGGATAGTAAGCTTCGCTCCTGTGTTATTTGACTGCCAAAATAACACAAAACAGCAGGATAGTACCCTTCACTGCTGCGTTATTTGAGTGCCAAAATAACACAAAACAGCAGGATAGTAACCTTCACTCCTGTGTTATTCAAATACACAAATAAAACAAAACATCAGGAGAGTAACCTTCACACCTGTGTAATTTGAGTGCCAATATAACACAAAACAGCAGGATAGTAACCTTCACTCCTGTTTTATTCAAATGCCAAAATAACAAAAAACAGCAGGGTAGTAACCTTCACTCCTGTGTTATTCGAGTGTCAAAATAACACAAAACAGCAGGATAATAACCTTCATCCCTGTGTTATCCCAGTGCGAAAATAACTCAAAACAGCAGGATAGTAACCTTCACTCCTGTGTTATTCGAGTGCCAAAATAACACAAAATAGCACGATAGTAACCTTCACTCCTGTGTTATTCGAGAGCCACAATAACATAAAATAGCAGGATAGTAACCTTCACCCTGTGTTATTCGAGTGCCAAAATAACACAAAATAGCAGGATAGTAACCTTCACTCCTGTCTTATTCGAGAGCCACAATAACATAAAATAGCAGGATAGTAACTTTCATTTCTGTGTTAGTCGAGAGCCAAAATAACACGAAACAGCAGGATAGTAACCTTCACTCCTGTGTAATTCCAGTGCCAAAATAACATAAAACAGCAGGATAGGAACATTCACTCCCGTGTTATTCAAGTGCCAAAATAATACAAAACAGCAGGATAGTAACCTTCGCTCCTGTGTTATTCCAGGGCCAAAATAACATAAAACACCAGGATAGTAACCTTCACTCCTGAGCTATTCGTTTGCCAAAATAACACTAAACAGCAGGATAGTAACCTTCACTCCTGTGTTATCCCAATGCAACATAACACAAAACAGCAGGATAGTAACCTTCACTCCAGTGTTATTCCAGTGCCAAAATTTGTACAAAACAGCAGGACAAAAATCTTCACTCCTGTGTTACACGAGTGCCAAAATAAAAAAAAAACAGAAGGATAGTAACCTTCACTCGTGTGTTATTAGATTGCCAAAATAACACAAAACAACAGGATAGTAAGCTTCGCTCCTGTGTTATCCGAATGCAAAATAACACAAAACAGCAGGATATTAACCTTCACTCCTGTATTATCCCAATGCAAAATAACACAAAACAGCAGGATAGTAACCTTCACTGCTGTGTTATTCAAATACACAAATAACACAAAACAGCAGGATAGTAACCTTCACACCTGTGTAACTTGAGTGCCAATATAACACAAAACAGCAGGATAGTAACCTTCACTCCTGTTTTATTCAAATGCCAAAATAACAAAAAACAGCAGGATAGTAACCTTCACCCCTGTGTTATCCCAGTGACAAAATAACTCAAAACAGCAGGATAGTAACGTTCACTCCGGTGTTATTCGAGAGCCAAAATAACACAAAACAACAGGATAGTAACCTTCACTCCTGTGTTATTCAAGTGCCAAAATAACAAAAAACAGCAGGGTAGTAACCTTCACCCCTGCGTAATCCCAGTGACAAAATAACTCAAAACAGCAGGATAGTAACCTTCACTCCTGTGTTATTCGAGAGCCAAAATAACCCAAAACAACAGGATAGTAACCTTCACTCCTGTGTTATTCCAGTGCGAAAATAACACAAAGCAGCAGGATAGTAACCTTCACTCATGTGTTATTCGAGTGCCAAATAGTACAAAACAGCAGGATAGTAACCTTCACTCCTGTGTTATTCCAGTGCCAAAATTTGTACAAAACAGCAGGATAGTAACCTTCACTTCTGTGTTATTCCAGTGCCAAAATAACACAAAGCAGCAGGATGGTAACCTTCACTCCAGTGTTATTCCAGTGCCAAAATTTGTACAAAACAGCAGGACAAAAATCTTCACTCCTGTGTTACACGAGTGCCAAAATAAAAAAAAACAGAAGGATAGTAACCTTCACTCGTGTGTTATTAGATTGCCAAAATAACACAAAACAACAGGATAGTAAGCTTCGCTCCTGTGTTATCCGAATGCAAAATAACACAAAACAGCAGGATATTAACCTTCACTCCTGTATTATCCCAATGCAAAATAACACAAAACAGCAGGATAGTAACCTTCACTGCTGTGTTATTCAAATACACAAATAACACAAAACAGCAGGAGAGTAACCTTCACACCTGTGTAACTTGAGTGCCAATATAACACAAAACAGCAGGATAGTAACCTTCACTCCTGTTTTATTCAAATGCCAAAATAACAAAAAACAGCAGGATAGTAACCTTCACCCCTGTGTTATCCCAGTGACAAAATAACTCAAAACAGCAGGATAGTAACGTTCACTCCGGTGTTATTCGAGAGCCAAAATAACACAAAACAACAGGATAGTAACCTTCACTCCTGTGTTATTCAAGTGCCAAAATAACAAAAAACAGCAGGGTAGTAACCTTCACCCCTGTGTTATCCCAGTGACAAAATAACTCAAAACAGCAGGACAGTAACCTTCACTCCTGTGTTATTCGAGAGCCAAAATAACCCAAAACAACAGGATAGTAACCTTCACTCCTGTGTTATTCGAGTGTCAAAATAACACAAAACAGCAGGATAATAACCTTCATCCCTGTGTTATCCCAGTGCGAAAATAACTCAAAACAGCAGGATAGTAACCTTCACTCCTGTGTTATTCGAGTGCCAAAATAACACAAAATAGCACGATAGTAACCTTCACTCCTGTGTGATTCGAGAGCCACAATAACATAAAATAGCAGGATAGTAACCTTCACCCTGTGTTATTCGAGTGCCAAAATAACACAAAATAGCAGGATAGTAACCTTCACTCCTGTCTTATTCGAGAGCCACAATAACATAAAATAGCAGGATAGTAACTTTCATTTCTGTGTTAGTCGAGAGCCAAAATAACACGAAACAGCAGGATAGTAACCTTCACTCCTGTGTAATTCCAGTGCCAAAATAACATAAAACAGCAGGATAGGAACATTCACTCCCGTGTTATTCAAGTGCCAAAATAATACAAAACAGCAGGATAGTAACCTTCGCTCCTGTGTTATTCCAGGGCCAAAATAACATAAAACACCAGGATAGTAACCTTCACTCCTGAGCTATTCGTTTGCCAAAATAACACTAAACAGCAGGATAGTAACCTTCACTCCTGTGTTATCCCAATGCAACATAACACAAAACAGCAGGATAGTAACCTTCACTCCAGTGTTATTCCAGTGCCAAAATTTGTACAAAACAGCAGGACAAAAATCTTCACTCCTGTGTTACACGAGTGCCAAAATAAAAAAAAACAGAAGGATAGTAACCTTCACTCGTGTGTTATTAGATTGCCAAAATAACACAAAACAACAGGATAGTAAGCTTCGCTCCTGTGTTATCCGAATGCAAAATAACACAAAACAGCAGGATATTAACCTTCACTCCTGTATTATCCCAATGCAAAATAACACAAAACAGCAGGATAGTAACCTTCACTGCTGTGTTATTCAAATACACAAATAACACAAAACAGCAGGATAGTAACCTTCACACCTGTGTAACTTGAGTGCCAATATAACACAAAACAGCAGGATAGTAACCTTCACTCCTGTTTTATTCAAATGCCAAAATAACAAAAAACAGCAGGATAGTAACCTTCACCCCTGTGTTATCCCAGTGACAAAATAACTCAAAACAGCAGGATAGTAACGTTCACTCCGGTGTTATTCGAGAGCCAAAATAACACAAAACAACAGGATAGTAACCTTCACTCCTGTGTTATTCAAGTGCCAAAATAACAAAAAACAGCAGGGTAGTAACCTTCACCCCTGCGTAATCCCAGTGACAAAATAACTCAAAACAGCAGGATAGTAACCTTCACTCCTGTGTTATTCGAGAGCCAAAATAACCCAAAACAACAGGATAGTAACCTTCACTCCTGTGTTATTCCAGTGCGAAAATAACACAAAGCAGCAGGATAGTAACCTTCACTCATGTGTTATTCGAGTGCCAAATAGTACAAAACAGCAGGATAGTAACCTTCACTCCTGTGTTATTCCAGTGCCAAAATTTGTACAAAACAGCAGGATAGTAACCTTCACTTCTGTGTTATTCCAGTGCCAAAATAACACAAAGCAGCAGGATGGTAACCTTCACTCCAGTGTTATTCCAGTGCCAAAATTTGTACAAAACAGCAGGACAAAAATCTTCACTCCTGTGTTACACGAGTGCCAAAATAAAAAAAAACAGAAGGATAGTAACCTTCACTCGTGTGTTATTAGATTGCCAAAATAACACAAAACAACAGGATAGTAAGCTTCGCTCCTGTGTTATCCGAATGCAAAATAACACAAAACAGCAGGATATTAACCTTCACTCCTGTATTATCCCAATGCAAAATAACACAAAACAGCAGGATAGTAACCTTCACTGCTGTGTTATTCAAATACACAAATAACACAAAACAGCAGGAGAGTAACCTTCACACCTGTGTAACTTGAGTGCCAATATAACACAAAATAGCAGGATAGTAACCTTCACTCCTGTTTTATTCAAATGCCAAAATAACAAAAAACAGCAGGATAGTAACCTTCACCCCTGTGTTATCCCAGTGACAAAATAACTCAAAACAGCAGGATAGTAACGTTCACTCCGGTGTTATTCGAGAGCCAAAATAACACAAAACAACAGGATAGTAACCTTCACTCCTGTGTTATTCAAGTGCCAAAATAACAAAAAACAGCTGGGTAGTAACCTTCACCCCTGTGTTATCCCAGTGACAAAATAACTCAAAACAGCAGGACAGTAACCTTCACTCCTGTGTTATTCGAGAGCCAAAATAACCCAAAACAACAGGATAGTAACCTTCACTCCTGTGTTATTCCAGTGCGAAAATTACACAAAGCAGCAGGATAGTAACCTTCACTCCATTGTTATTCCCGTGCCAAAATAATACAAAACAGCAGGATAGTAACCTTCATTCCTGTGTTATTCCAGTGCCAAAATTTGTACAAAACAGCAGGACAAAAATCTTCACTCCTGTGTTACGCGAGTGCCAAAATAAAAAAAAAACAGAAGGATAGTAACCTTCACTCGTGTGTTATTAGATCGCCAAAATAACACAAAACAACAGGATAGTGAGCTTCACTCCTGTGTTATTCGAGTGCCAAAATAACACAAAGCAGCAGGATGGTAACCTTCACTCCAGTGTTATTCCAGTGCCAAAATTTGTACAAAACAGCAGGACAAAAATCTTCACTCCTGTGTTACACGAGTGCCAAAATAAAAAAAAACAGAAGGATAGTAACCTTCACTCGTGTGTTATTAGATTGCCAAAATAACACAAAACAACAGGATAGTAAGCTTCGCTCCTGTGTTATCCGAATGCAAAATAACACAAAACAGCAGGATATTAACCTTCACTCCTGTATTATCCCAATGCAAAATAACACAAAACAGCAGGATAGTAACCTTCACTGCTGTGTTATTCAAATACACAAATAAAACAAAACAGCAGGAGAGTAACCTTCACACCTGTGTAACTTGAGTGCCAATATAACACAAAACAGCAGGATAGTAACCTTCACTCCTGTTTTATTCAAATGCCAAAATAACAAAAAACAGCAGGATAGTAACCTTCACCCCTGTGTTATCCCAGTGACAAAATAACTCAAAACAGCAGGATAGTAACGTTCACTCCGGTGTTATTCGAGAGCCAAAATAACACAAAACAACAGGATAGTAACCTTCACTCCTGTGTTATTCAAGTGCCAAAATAACAAAAAACAGCAGGGTAGTAACCTTCACCCCTGTGTTATCCCAGTGACAAAATAACTCAAAACAGCAGGATAGTAACCTTCACTCCTGTGTTATTCGAGTGCCAAAATAACACAAAATAGCACGATAGTAACCTTCACTCCTGTGTTATTCGAGAGCCACAATAACATAAAATAGCAGGATAGTAACCTTCACCCTGTGTAATTCCAGTGCAAAAATAACATAAAACAGCAGGATAGGAACATTCACTCCCGTGTTATTCGAGTGCCAAAATAATACAAAACAGCAGGATAGTAACCTTCGCTCCTGTGTTATTCCAGGGCCAAAATAACATAAAACACCAGGATAGTAACCTTCACTCCTGAGCTATTCGTTTGCCAAAATAACACTAAACAGCAGGATAGTAACCTTCACTCCTGTGTTATCCCAATGCAACATAACACAAAACAGCAGGATAGTAACCTTCACTCCAGTGTTATTCCAGTGCCAAAATTTGCACAAAACAGCAGGACAAAAATCTTCACTCCTGTGTTACGCGAGTGCCAAAATAAAAAAAAAACAGAAGGATAGTAACCTTCACTCGTGTGTTATTAGATCGCCAAAATAACACAAAACAACAGGATAGTGAGCTTCACTCCTGTGTTATTCGAGTGCCAAAATAACACAAAACAACAGGATAGTAAGCTTCACTCCTGTGTTATCCGAATGCAAAATAACACAAAACAGCAGGATACTAACCTTCACTCCTGTGTTATCCGAATGCAAAATAACACAAAACAGCAGGATAGTACCCTTCACTCCTGTGTTATCCGAATGCAAAATAACACAAAACAGCAGGATACTAACCTTCACTCCTGTGTTATCCGAATGCAAAATAACACAAAACAGCAGGATACTAACCTTCACTCCTGTGTTATCCGAATGCAAAATAACACAAAACAGCAGGATAGTACCCTTCACTCCTGTGTTATCCGAATGCAAAATAACACAAAACAGCAGGATACTAACCTTCACTCCTGTGTTATCCGAATGCAAAATGACACAAAACAGCAGGATAGTAACCTTCACTCCTGTGTTATTCGAGTGCCAAAATAACACAAAACTGCAGGACAGTATCCTTCACTCCTGTGTTATTCGAGTGCCAAAATAACACAAAACTGCAGGATAGTAACCTTCAATCCTGTGTAATCCGAGTGTCAATAGAACAGAAAAGAGCATGATAGTAACCTTCACTCCTGTTTTATTCAAATGACAAAATAATACAAAACAGCAGGATAGTAACTTTCAATCCTGCGTTATTCGAGGGCCAAAATACCACAAAACTACAGAATAGTTACCTTCACTACTGTGTTACTTGAGTGCCAAAATAATACAAAACAGCATGATAGTAACTTTCACTCCTATGTTATTCAAATGCCAGAATAACACAAAACAGCAGTATAGTAACCTTCACTCCTGTGATATCCGACTGCCAAAATAACACAAAACAGCAGGGTAGTAACCGTCACTCTTGTGTTATTTGAGCGCCAAAATTTAAACACAGCAGCTGGACAGTAACATTCACTCCTGTGTTATTAGACCACCAAAATAACACAAAACAACAGGATAGTAACCGTCAATCCTGTGTTATTCGTGTGCCAAAATAACACAAACCAGGAGGATATTAACCTTCACTCCTATGTTATTCGAGGTTCAAAATAATAGAAAACAGCTGGTGAGTAACCTTCACTCCTGTTATTCGGGTGCCAATGTAACACAAAACAGCAGGATAGTAACCTTCCCTGCTGTGTTAACCCAGTGCCAAAATAACACAAAACAGCAGGATTGTAACCTTCACTCCTGTGTTATTCGAGTGCCAAAATAACACTAAACAGCAGGATAGCAACCTTCACTCCTGTCTTATTCGAGAGCCAAAATAACACAAAACAGCAGGATGGTACCCTTACTCCTGTGATATCCCAGGGCCAAAATAACACAAAACAACAGGACAGGAACTTTCACTCCTGTGTTATTCGAGTGCCAAAATAAAACGAAACAGCAGGATAGCAACCTTCACTCCTGTCTTATTCGAGTGTCAAAATAACACAAAACAGCAGGATGGTACCCTTACTCCTGTGATATCCCAGTGCCAAAATAACACAAAACAGCAGAATAGTAACCCTCACTCCTGTTATTCGAGTGCCAAAGTAACACAAAACAGCAGGATAGTAACCTTCACTTTTGTGTTATCCCAGTGCCAAAATAACTCAAAACAGCAGGATAGTAACCTTCACTCCTGTGTTATTTAAATGCCAAAATAACTCAAAACAGCAGGATAGTAACCTTCACTCCTGTGATAGTCGAGTGCCAAAATGACACAAAACAACAGGATAGTAACCTTCACTCCTGTTTTATTCAAATGCCAAAATAACACAAAACAGCAGGATAGTAACCTTCAATTCTGTGTTATCCCAGTGCCAAAATAACTCAAAACAGCAGGATTGTAACCTTCATTCCTGTGATATTTGAGTGCCAAAATGACACAAAACAACAGGATAGTAACCTTCACTCCTGTGTTATTCCAGTGCAAAAATAACACAAAGCAGCAGGATGGTAACCTTCACTCCTGTGTTATTCCAGTGCGAAAATGACACAAAACAGCAGGATAGTAACCTTCACTCCTGTGTTATCCCAATGCAACATAACACAAAACAACAGGATAGTAACCTTCACTCCAGTGTTATTCCAGTGCCAAAATTTGCACAAAACAGCAGGATAAAAATCTTCACTCCTGTGTTACGCGAGTGCCTAAATAAAAAAAAACAGAAGGATAGTAACCTTCACTCGTGTGTTATAAGATCGCCAAAATAACACAAAACAACAGGATAGTAAGCTTCGCTCCTGTGTTATCCGAATGCAAAATAACACAAAACAGCAGGATATTAACCTTCACTCCTGTATTATCCCAATGCAAAATAACACAAAACAGCAGGATAGTAACCTTCACTGCTGTGTTATTCAAATACACAAATAACACAAAACAGCAGGAGAGTAACCTTCACACCTGTGTAACTTGAGTGCCAATATAACACAAAACAGCAGGATAGTAACCTTCACTCCTGTTTTATTCAAATGCCAAAATAACAAAAAACAGCAGGATAGTAACCTTCACCCCTGTGTTATCCCAGTGACAAAATAACTCAAAACAGCAGGATAGTAACATTCACTCCGGTGTTATTCGAGAGCCAAAATAACACAAAACAACAGGATAGTAACCTTCACTCCTGTGTTATCCGAATGCAAAATAACACAAAACAGCAGGATAGTACCCTTCACTCCTGTGTTATCTGAATGCAAAATAACACAAAACAGCAGGATACTAACCTTCACTCCTGTGTTATCCGAATGCCAAATAACACAAAACAGCAGGATACTAACCTTCACTCCTGTGTTATTCCAGGGCCAAAATAACATAAAACACCAGGATAGTAACCTTCACTCCTGAGCTATTCGTTTGCCAAAATAACACTAAACAGCAGGATAGTAACCTTCACTCCTGTGTTATCCCAATGCAACATAACACAAAACAGCAGGATAGTAACCTTCACTCCAGTGTTATTCCAGTGCCAAAATTTGCACAAAACAGCAGGACAAAAATCTTCACTCCTGTGTTACGCGAGTGCCAAAATGAAAAAAAACAACAGGATAGTAACCTTCACTCGTCTGTTATTAGATCGCCAAAATAACACAAAACAACAGGATAGTAAGCTTCGCTCCTGTGTTATTTGACTGCCAAAATAACACAAAACAGCAGGATTCTAACCTTCACTCCTGTGTTATCCCAATGCAAAATAACACAAAACAGCAGGATAGTACCCTTCACTGCTGCGTATTTCGAGTGCCAAAATAACACAAAACAGCAGGATAGTAACCTTCACTCCTGTGTTATTCGAGTGCCAAATAGTACAAAACAGCAGGATAGTAACCTTCACTCCTGTGTTATTCCAGTGCCAAAATTTGTACAAAACAGCAGGATAGTAACCTTCACTTCTGTGTTATTCCAGTGCCAAAATAACACAAAGCAGCAGGATGGTAACCTTCACTCCAGTGTTATTCCAGTGCCAAAATTTGTACAAAACAGCAGGACAAAAATCTTCACTCCTGTGTTACACGAGTGCCAAAATAAAAAAAAAACAGAAGGATAGTAACCTTCACTCGTGTGTTATTAGATTGCCAAAATAACACAAAACAACAGGATAGTAAGCTTCGCTCCTGTGTTATCCGAATGCAAAATAACACAAAACAGCAGGATATTAACCTTCACTCCTGTATTATCCCAATGCAAAATAACACAAAACAGCAGGATAGTAACCTTCACTGCTGTGTTATTCAAATACACAAATAACACAAAACAGCAGGAGAGTAACCTTCACACCTGTGTAACTTGAGTGCCAATATAACACAAAACAGCAGGATAGTAACCTTCACTCCTGTTTTATTCAAATGCCAAAATAACAAAAAACAGCAGGATAGTAACCTTCACCCCTGTGTTATCCCAGTGACAAAATAAATCAAAACAGCAGGATAGTAACGTTCACTCCGGTGTTATTCGAGAGCCAAAATAACACAAAACAACAGGATAGTAACCTTCACTCCTGTGTTATTCAAGTGCTAAAATAACAAAAAACAGCAGGGTAGTAACCTTCGCCCCTGTGTTATCCCAGTGACAAAATAACTCAAAACAGCAGGATAGTAACCTTCACTCCTGTGTTATTCGAGAGCCAAAATAACACAAAACAACAGGATAGTAACCTTCACTCCTGTGTTATTCCAGTGCGAAAATAACACAAAGCAGCAGGATAGTAACCTTCACTCCATTGTTATTCCCTTGCCAAAATAATACAAAACAGCAGGATAGTAACCTTCATTCCTGTGTTATTCCAGTGCCAAAATTTGTACAAAACAGCAGGACAAAAATCTTCACTCCTGTGTTACGCGAGTGCCAAAATAAAAAAAAACAGAAGGATAGTAACCTTCACTCGTGTGTTATTAGATCGCCAAAATAACACAAAACAACAGGATAGTAAGCTTCACTCCTGTGTTATCCGAATGCAAAATAACACAAAACAGCAGGATACTAACCTTCACTCCTGTGTTATCCGAATGCAAAATAACACAAAACAGCAGGATAGTACCCTTCACTCCTGTGTTATCCGAATGCAAAATAACACAAAACAGCAGGATACTAACCTTCACTCCTGTGTTATCCGAATGCAAAATAACACAAAACAGCAGGATACTAACCTTCACTCCTGTGTTATCCGAATGCAAAATAACACAAAACAGCAGGATAGTACCCTTCACTCCTGTGTTATCCGAATGCAAAATAACACAAAACAGCAGGATACTAACCTTCACTCCTGTGTTATCCGAATGCAAAATAACACAAAACAGCAGGATAGTTACCTTCACTCCTGTGTTATCCGAATGCAAAATAACACAAAACAGCAGGATACTAACCTTCACTCCTGTGTTATCCGAATGCAAAATAACACAAAACAGCAGGATAGTAACCTTCACTCCTGTGTTATTCGAGTGCCAAAATAATACAAAACTGCAGGACAGTATCCTTCACTCCTGTGTTATTCGAGTGCCAAAATAAGACAAAACTGCAGGATAGTATCCTACCCTCCTGTGTTATTCGAGTGCCAAAATAACACAAAACTGCAGGATAGTAACCTTCACTCCTGTGTTATTCAAGTGCTAAAATAACAAAAAACAGCAGGGTAGTAACCTTCACCCCTGTGTTATCCCAGTGACAAAATAACTCAAAACAGCAGGATAGTAACCTTCACTCCTGTGTTATTCGAGAGCCAAAATAACCCAAAACAACAGGATAGTAACCTTCACTCCTGTGTTTTCCAGTGCGAAAATAACACAAAGCAGCAGGATAGTAACCTTCACTCCATTGTTATTCCCGTGCCAAAATAATACAAAACAGCAGGATAGTAACCTTCATTCCTGTGTTATTCCAGTGCCAAAATTTGTACAAAACAGCAGGACAAAAATCTTCACTCCTGTGTTACGCGAGTGCCAAAATAAAAAAAAACAGAAGGATAGTAACCTTCACTCGTGTGTTATTAGATCGCCAAAATAACACAAAACAACAGGATAGTAAGCTTCACTCCTGTGTTATCCGAATGCAAAATAACACAAAACAGCAGGATACTAACCTTCACTCCTGTGTTATCCGAATGCAAAATAACACAAAACAGCAGGATAGTACCCTTCACTCCTGTGTTATCCGAATGCAAAATAACACAAAACAGCAGGATACTAACCTTCACTCCTGTGTTATCCGAATGCAAAATAACACAAAACAGCAGGATACTAACCTTCACTCCTGTGTTATCCGAATGCAAAATAACACAAAACAGCAGGATAGTACCTTTCACTCCTGTGTTATCCGAATGCAAAATAACACAAAACAGCAGGATACTAACCTTCACTCCTGTGTTATCCGAATGCAAAATAACACAAAACAGCAGGATAGTTACCTTCACTCCTGTGTTATCCGAATGCAAAATAACACAAAACAGCAGGATACTAACCTTCACTCCTGTGTTATCCGAATGCAAAATAACACAAAACAGCAGGATAGTAACCTTCACTCCTGTGTTATTCGAGTGCCAAAATAATACAAAACTGCAGGACAGTATCCTTCACTCCTGTGTTATTCGAGTGCCAAAATAAGACAAAACTGCAGGATAGTATCCTACCCTCCTGTGTTATTCGAGTGCCAAAATAACACAAAACTGGAGGATAGTAACCTTCAATCCTGTGCAATCCAAGTGTCAATATAACAGAAAAGAGCATGATAGTAACCTTCACTCCTGTTTTATTCAAATGCCAAAATAATACAAAACAGCAGGATAGTAACCTTCAATCCTGCGTTATTCGAGGGCCAAAATACCACAAAACTACAGAATAGTTACCTTCACTACTGTGTGACTCGAGTGCCAAAATAATACAAAACAGCACGATAGTAACTTTCACTCCTGTGTTATTCAAATGCCAGAATAACACAAAACAGCAGGATAGTAATCTTCACTCCTGTGATATCCGACAGCCAAAATAACACAAAAGACCAGGATAGTAACCTTCACTCCTGTGTTATTCCTGTGCCAAAATAACACAAAACAGCAGGGTAGTAACCGTCACTCTTGTGTTATTTGAGCGCCAAAATTTAAACACAACAGCTGGAGAGTAACATTCACTCCTGTGTTATTAGACCACCAAAATAACACAAAACAACAGGATAGTAACCGTCAATCCTGTGTTATGCGTGTGCCAAAATAACACAAAACAGGAGGATATTAACCTTCACTCCTATGTTATTCGAGGTTCAAAATAATAGAAAACAGCTGGTGAGTAACCTTCACTCCTGTTATTCGGGTGCCAATGTAACACAAAACAGCAGGATAGTAACCTTCCCTGCTGTGTTAACCCAGTGCCAAAAATAACACAAAACAGCAGGATTGTAACCTTCACTCCTGTGTTATTCGAGTGCCAAAATAACACAAAACAGCAGGATTGTAACATTCACTCCTGTGTTATCCCAATGCAAAATAACACAAAACAGCAGGACAGTAACCTTAACTCCTGTGTTATTCGAGTGCCGAAATAACACAAAATTGCACGATAGTAACGTTCACACTTGTGTTATTGAAATGCCAAAATAACACAACAGAGCAGGATAGTAACCTTCACTCCTGTGTTATTTCAGTGCCAAAATAACACAAAACAGCAGGTTAGTAACCGTCACTCTTGTGTTATTTGAGCGCCAAATTTTAAACACAACAGCTGGAGAGCAACATTCACTCCTGTGTTATTAGACCGCCAAAATAACACAAAACAGCAGGATACTTACCTTCAATATTGTGTTGTTCGAGCGCCAAAATAACACAAAACAACAGGACAGGAACTTTCACTCCTGTGTTACTCGAGTGCCAAAATAACACAAAACAGCAGGATAGCAACCTTCACTCCTGTCTTATTCGAGTGCCAAAATAACACAAAACAGCAGGATGGTACCCTTATTCCTGTGATATCCCAGTGCCAAAATAACACAAAACAGCAGAATAGTAACCCTCACTCCTGTTATTCGAGTGCCAAAGTAACACAAAACAGCAGGATAGTAACCTTCACTTCTGTGTTATCCCAGTGCCAAAATAACTCAAAACAGCAGGATAGTGTCCCTCACTCCTGTTATCCGAGTGCCAAAGTAACACAAAACACCAGGATTGTAACCTTCACTCCTGTTTTATTCAAATGCCAAAATAACTCAAAACAGCAGGATAGTAACCTTCATTCCTGTGATATTCGAGTGCCAAAATGACACAAAACAACAGGATAGTAACCTTCACCCCTGTGTTATTCCAGTGCGAAAATAACACAAAACAGCAGGATAGTAACCTTCACTCCTGTGTTATTCAAATACATAAATAAAACAAAACATCAGGAGAGTAACCTTCACACCTGTGTAATTTGAGTGCCAATATAACACAAAACAGCAGGATAGTAACCTTCACTCCTGTTTTATTCAAATGCCAAAATAACAAAAAACAGCAGGGCAGTAACCTTCACTCTTGTGTTATTCGAGTGTCAAAATAACACAAAACAGCAGGATAATAACCTTCACCCCTGTGTTATCCCAGTGCGAAAATAACTCAAAACAGCAGGATAGTAACCTTCACTCCTGTGTTATTCGAGTGCCAAAATAACACAAAATAGCACGATAGTAACCTTCACTCCTGTGTTATTCGAGAGCCACAATAACATAAAATAGCAGGATAGTAACCTTCACCCTGTGTTATTCCAGTGCCAAAATAACACAAAATAGCAGGATAGTAACCTTCACTCCTGTGTTATTCGAGAGCCACAATAACATAAAATAGCAGGATAGTAACTTTCATTTCCGTGTTATTCGAGAGCCAAAATAACACGAAACAGCAGGATAGTAACCTTCACTCCTGTATTATTTTGGCAGTCAAATAACACAGGAGCGAAGCTTACTATCCTGTTGTTTTGTGTTATTTTGGCAGTCAAATAACCTTCACTCCTGTGTTATTCGAGAGCCACAATAACATAAAATAGCAGGATAGTAACCTTCACCCTGTGTTATTCCAGTGCCAAAATAACACAAAATAGCAGGATAGTAACCTTCACTCCTGTGTTATTCGAGAGCCACAATAACATAAAATAGCAGGATAGTAACTTTCATTTCCGTGTTATTCGAGAGCCAAAATAACACGAAACAGCAGGATAGTAACCTTCACTCCTGTATTATTTCAGTGCCAAAATAACACAAAACAGCAGGGTAGTAACCGTCACTCTTGTGTTATTTGAGCGCCAAATTTTAAACACAACAGCTGGAGAGCAACATTCACTCCTGTGTTATTAGACCACCAAAATAACACAAAACAACAGGATCGTAACCTTCAATATTGTGTTGTTCGAGTGAGAAAATAACACAAACCAGCAGGATAGCAACCTTCACTCCTGTCTTATTCGAGGGCCAAAAAAACACAAAACAGCAGCATGGTACCCTTACTCCTGTGATATCCCAGTGCCAAAATAACTCAAAACAGCAGAATAGTAACCCTCACTCCTGTTATCTGAGTGCCAAAGTAACACAAAACTGCAGGATAGTAACCTTCACTCCTGTGTTATTCCAGTGCGAAAATAACACATAGCAGCAGGATGGTAACCTTCACTCCTGTGTTATTCCAGTGCCAAAATTTGCACAAAACAGCAGGACAAAAATCTTCACTCCTGTGTTACGCGAGTGTCAAAATAAAAAAAAAAAGGAGAGTAACCTCGTCTGTTATTAGATCGCCAAAATAACACAAAACAACAGGATAGTAAGCTTCGCTCCTGTGTTATTTGACTGCCAAAATAACACAAAACAACAGGATAGTAAGCTTCGCTCCTGTGTTATTTGACTGCCAAAATAACACAAAACAGCAGGATACTAACCTTCACTCCTGTGTTATTCCAATGCAAAATAACACAATACAGCAGGATAGTAACCTTCACTGCTGTGTTATTCAAATACACAAATAACACAAAACAGCAGGATAGTAACCTTCACTCCTGTTTTATTCAAATGCCAAAATAACAAAAAACAGCAGGGTAGTAACCTTCACTCTTGTGTTATTCGAGTGTCAAAATAACACAAAATAGCAGAATAGTAACCTTCACCCGTGTGTTATTCGAGAGCCAAAATAACACGAAACAGCAGGATAGTAACCTTCACTCCTGTGTAATTCCAGTGCCAAAATAACATAAAACAGCAGGATAGTAACATTCACTCCTGTGTTATTCGAGTGCCAAAATAATACAAAACAGCAGGATAGTAACCTTCGCTCCTGTGTTATTCCAGGGCCAAAATAACATAAAACACCAGGATAGTAACCTTCACTCCTGAGCTATTCGTTTGCCAAAATAACACTAAACAGCAGGATACTAACCTTCACTCCTGTGTTATCCCAATGCAACATAACACAAAACAACAGGATAGTAAGCTTCACTCCTGTGTTATTTGACTGCCAAAATAACACAAAACAGCAGGATTCTAACCTTCACTCCTGTGTTATTCCAATGCAAAATAACACAAAACAGCAGGATAGTAACCTTCACTCGTCTGTTATTAGATCGCCAAAATAACACAAAGCAACAGGATAGTAAGCTTCACTCCTGTGTTATTTGACTGCCAAAATAACACAAAACAGCAG